>QQSS02048881.1:0-18283 GCA_003687565.2 Craspedacusta sowerbii
ATGTATGTATGTATGTATGTATGTATGTATGTATGTATGTATGTATGTATGTATGTATGTATGTATGCATGCATGTACGTATGTAATGCATAAATGCTCGCATGATGCTACATATACGACGCTCAAATCAAGTGGAACTCCGGTAATAATCACTATACATTCTATTAAAGGCCGCCCCAAGCTAGCAAATGTGGCTTGTGCTCGACTGTCGACGACGATCTATTTTGGCATGCCCCACAGTATTTCCACTACGCAACCTTAGCTAACTTGTCTGGCTAATATAATCCCAATAAAGCATAATACAGACACTAAGCAACTTATTCGTGGCGTAGGTGCATTAAGGCGTAATACGATCAGTAAGGAGCTAACGCTGTTGGAAATGTTGGCTGATTTTCACACTGATGGAGACAGCAGCTGTTAAGTTAAGGCAACTTGATCATGAACATGTATGATGAGGTGGTGTGCGTAATAAGGCGATGCCTCTTCTATTATCTATAGCTAGGATGACGCATGCTTCTAGTTGATTTGGCTTTCACTGGCAATCGAATAAGTCGTTGGTTTACCATAAACGGTGCAGATAACGCTGCGTCTTTAAGAGGCTATCTTATTAATACGTCAAATCACAACTTTGCAAACATTCTTCATGGTCGCTCAACATAGCACCATGACTTACAGTGACGATCCTTGGGTATGCATTTAGAACCTCGCATCTACCCCGCGACCTCCGTCCCTCCTGAGCACATATAGTCGATCTATCGCTCCTGCAGCGAAGCACACCCAACATGGTCAGCAGTTTTGGGTCTTAAGGTCAACATCGCTTACATCTCACTTGGCACAGAAAAATTTCAAACATGTTCAAGCATTGACATGCACCTTCATCCTTGATCTCCTTTGATGCTAAGCCGTAAAAATATAAAAGTTAACTCCAAGACCCTTAAGCTTTTCTCGCTCAATGTTTACATCCACCCACTTCATTCGACTTAAAGATCTTCTTCAGCCTTTTTATCTAAGGTTACAAATCATTGACGGATGGGTCGGGTGGAATACGGGAGGGCTGGCTGTGTTTTACTTCCTTTTCCGCAATAAAAGTCGGAGTGGGGTTGATTGAATAGAATGATAAGCATAAAAAGAGTGATGCCAAGGCCATATCCTTGAAAGGTGATTGGCACTATTCTCATATTTGAAATTCCGCGCTTAGATCGCATACGTTGTTGCCATTAGGAAATTCTTGTCGGTCATGACTTCACGTGGTTAGATGAGGCTTTGGTAATGTCAGCAGGCAATTAAAATAGTTTCTTGGCCCGTAGAATCCAGTGATGTGGAACCCTGACAAATGCCTGCTCTAGTCAAACAACATGAAGGTCAGGCACTTAACCATAAAGTAGTTCAGGTCGCTGGTGTAGGGTTTGTAGGTGGTACTTGTTTGAGATGCATTAAGGAGGTAGTTATTGGCTGCCTGCATTTCAGACCTTTTTAGGAGTAAGAGTGGCTTGTCCTGAGACCATGCATTTCAGCTGCTCTTAGCTTTTCGAGCATGTAGCTTTGTTCTACGTTGACCACGTATGATAGAAATCATCCAATTCAAGTAATCACCGTTTATTGGCCGCAGGTGAGATATTATATGACAAACTTTGCAAGCTCAAGCACCACGTCAATTGAAAGTTAGCGTTTGATGGCTTGCGTCAGATATCATTCCAAAATAAACGCATGCTTTCATAGTTTGAAGGAAGAATGTCAAAAGACTTGCCTCACAATTTATCATAAATACGCTGTGAGCTTCTACGAGCTATTGATATTAGATATCTCATCCCGTAGGCAACTAGTTTTCTATTCGGCAGGGGCGGTTCACTTGACAAATTATAGCTGTACGTTTTATTGGATTCGAACTCATAGTAGGTGTGCCTAACATAAAACAATGGTAAGGTATTGTGTCGCATGTGGCTGAGTGCTCAACATGGTGCAATATTAGGAGCCTGTTTACTTTGTACTGTCTACATAAATAAATAAAAAGTGCACCAATTGCCACCAAATACACCAATGCCACTGAGTAGCAATGGAGCCCAATGAGCATTAGACTCCCTGAGTAGTGGTTGTTTTAGAAAATCTTCCGCAAAGTAAAAGAAAAACGTGTCGTCGTGAAGCACATTGTCAAGCCCTAAACAATCTAATACCACAGAAATATCTAATCCAAGTGCAGGTTTTATCCATAAATAAGAAACAAGGTAGTAAACTACAAGATGTGTCTTATTGCCATGCCTTGCTAATGTAAAAGTAAACACACATTCCCGAATGATTCAGGAAAAGAATCTGCCTTACTGCCACCAAAATGCATCATTTGTCGAAATGAGCAGCAGAACCACCTTATAATAGCAGAATGCATCAAACTTGCATAAAATCTCAACTAATCAAATGCGAATTAGAATAGTAAACTGCTGCAGGGATGTCAGGCCAAGAAATCATGGTTGAACGAGTGCCAGTACTGCTTTCCACAAGTGCTGATGTTAAAACAAAGTTATAATGTGCTTTTGCATTGGACACTGGTGCAGTTTCCAACACAGCTTACAAATGATGAGAGTCTAACTTTCTAAAAAATATTATTCCCCACCATGGCTCGAATTTCATAACAGGACTTCCAATAATCATTCCAGATCTTCATGTATGAAACACTTCTTGAGGTCATTCAATGGGATGATGGATTCATACAGAATTCACTAATTGGTTGGCCAGCAACATTTTAATTTATTGATGCTATGGCCGCAGTCAGCAAAGTGGCATAGTCAACAAGATCAATGTCCCTAACCAAGGTATGAATCTTATTCAAGACTTCACTTCAACTATGACTGATGAGTCCCAGAAGCAGCATCTTCTGTAACTCATGGAGAATCAATGCAAAGCTTATGCAAAGCAGATATAACAGGAATTTATTAATATGTAGTTTCAGACTGTAAAATAGACATAAGGCAAAAACCACATTTTGTGATGTATGTTATTTTTTTACTTTTTTTTCAATAAATAAACCCATTAAAGCCATGCAAACTTGACATTTTAGTTTAGTTTCAAATGCAAACAATCACCAGTTACACATACATATACTACAAGCATATATGTTAACTTCTTAGTTGGCTAATGTAAGAGTTCATGGGGTCCCCTAAATTAACACAGATTGAACTGCTTTCTTTTTCATATGATCTACTCTTTCCCAAGGAAAAATTGTGACAGGGTTGTGAGACTCAAAATTTTGGCTCTTTTAATTTTAGGACACCCTAACAAACAAATACATATACATAACAAATATGCACATGTTCAAAATATTCTTAATACACATATAGATGTATGTCTTATACCTGAATAAAAAATGTGTGTCTATAAATATCTAGAATCAATCTAAAATATGACTTTGCCACCTGTGTATAGAAGCTTATCAATTACGACACAGCATAACAACAAACCACAAAGATCCATTCAACAGTTAAAATCAAACATACAAGTGTGGCTCCCAAGTTTTCAATGACAGATATCTTGCATCCACGCAGGTCTATTTCTCTGTCCTTTAATGGATTGGTGTACTGCGGAGACTGCAATATCATTTCTGCTGTAAGCTTAACCATGTCTGGTCTACAAAAACACATCATGTTATATAACACCAAGATTTTGCAATGTTAAAAGCATATTTGTTTCAGAGAATCTCATTTTTTGCATTTGAGTTCATTACACACAAAAAAAGGACAGCATGGGTCACAAGCCATAAAAATATTATCTTCAGTGTCAGCTACGATGATGTCATCAAAAAAGAATATGTGTTTAGGTACATAACATTTTTCATTTCATTTTTCACAGACCTGATGACCAAAATCTTGCTTAGTCATTTAGACATTTCATTACGATACAACAATGCAGATAACACAAACATCAGTCTCTCCACATTCCCATGATTGACAACTCAGAAGACTTAAACATTGGCACAAATAATCGAAAAGTCCCACCTTTAAGCACCTGCACATTAGTAGGAACTTAAAAGGGAGCTTTTCACCAAAAATTACATCAAACGAGCAATACTCAATACCAATAGCGGGTTCAACTTTCGTTTTCCAGTACTTTGCACGTGGCCTATCCAAGGAAGAAGTCCTTTATTTGAGTAGTGTATATTATATTTGTTAGATTCATCGAACTGCAAATGTTTGCAATTTCCTTATTTGAAAATGGAAATTCAAAAACAACTTATTTTTTGCAGCAAAATTCATAATATAATGTAACTAAATAAAATATCTTGACTTATGCATTAGATCCCTTTGCAGTTATTGCTGACTTGCTTAATACATTAACAGCTCCGGCAGACCGATTGCGGCATTTTAAGTTGACATGCAGGCTGGAAGAAACGCCGATCGCAGGCCGATCGCGGGATTCATTTAGGCTGGACGAAATCTCAATCATTTTCCTCAACATGACAATCAACTACTTGAACTTGCAAATCTGCACAACTACATAAAAATGTCTTTAAAAGAGGGAAGCAAAATACATTCATGACAACAAGAGCATCCTTTCTGCATAGTCTCTAAGTTTACAGGGAATAAAACCCTAAAATAACGAAATGAAAGTGCAAATCTTGGAATAGTTTGAAACCATTTAATGGCCATTTCGATTTTTTCAATGGGAACCTTCTATGCTATCTTTTCAACAATGAAATGGAACACAGCAATCTTGTCCCCACTTTTGATCTATCCGAACAGAGGCATAGTTGCTTAATTATGCATTGAGAGACGCCATGAAACGACGATCACATATCTTTACTAAAGCCACGCTGCCATGAAGCGGGAAGAAATTGAGCCAGGACCGTCCGTTGTGTTGCTGCATGATAGGAGGGAAAACTAATCGTGTAAATTTAGTCTATCCTACCATGACACCTTATGCTTCAAGTTCCAAATATATTTTGATTGTCGTCCAGATGTGAAAAATTCATTCGGTGTTATTAAGACATTATTAATATATTACTAAGATAGGCGACATTATTAATATAGCCAATAATTCATATAGCTAGAGGTTGAGATACAATCCAGAGAAGACATTTACATCGTTTCTTTATTGCACTTATTCATTGAGCCTTGCCAAAAACATGTGAACTCGTTAATGACACAGATAGCAGTCTATTTAAACTCAAACAAACAACAGCTTATACAACTATGTATGTGATAGCAAAACACCTCCACGCAGTTATTAAATCTGCATGGGTGTAGAAGATTCTTCAAATTGCCTTTTGCAAACCTGCTGAACAAACAAATCCAGATGATGCGTTCCTTTATTACCTTATTAAAGATTCTACTATCTTTTGCAGTGTGACATGAGAACTTGCATGTGTAATGAATGGCACTTCAAACTGATCCTGGCCCTCCTCAAATAAAATGATGGTGCCAGATTCTAAATCTGTACTGGAATAGGATTGGGGTCTAAACAATGTTCGTAGTGTCTATTTCTTAAATTAATGGAGCTGAACCCCATCATAAAATCCGCGAAAAATCCAGTTTCATGGCTCAGTGAATACCAAAACATGTAAGCGCGCCAGGCCAGCTGGAGTAGCGAATATGCGCAAAGCCAAGGAGAAGATGTTTCCCAAACTTCCTCTCTGCAGGACGAGTATTGCTTTATTCTGCTTTATATAGTGCTCCTTTGAACGCAATTACCAGTTGCATTGCAGGCTGTCAAAAAACTTTTTATTTAAATTTCACACTAGGCACATGTTCTCTGACCTGTGCAAACTCATGCAGAAACCTGTATTTTTGCGATCGCTTATGTTAGCTCACACAATGCTTCAGAGCACTTAAAACAAAAATGTAATTAAGTAGTTTAAACTACGGAGCTAAATGCTCAGATGAGTGCTTTTCATAGCATGTCTTGCATGTGCGCTCAAACGTATATGAGAATAGACTTCATCGCCATTAAAAGCCATTGCAATCTCATAAAACACCGACATATTGATGGTCTCCAAGATTGCGCTCCATGAAATGATTGCCTGCTTTCTTGGCCTACCATGCCCTAGCGCCGTGCAATAAACGCATTCTTTTTATTACGAGGACAAGTAGCGCTTTGGCTCATTTCGAGTTATTTATTTTAAACATTACCAGCTGGTCAATTCTGATTAGAAGAACTTGAGAAGGACCTTGAGTTGCTCGAAGCACGGCGCACTTATCTTTTTAGTTTTAGCCGTAATCGCGCAGGTCTAATAATTTACAAACTTGTCACAAAGGCTGATTGGTTCGGAGACCAGTTCGTCGCAAGTGCTTGACAATATAAAGGATAAATATTCACCAACCTGACACAAAGTTGTGATAAATTAGGCATTAAGTTACCAATCTTTAGCGTAATCTGGCGGTGGCTATGTTATGTTAGAGATTTGAACAACGTCTACTTCATAGGAACTTTTTTATACAAGTTATTAGCATACCATGCTGATTTGACGGCTTTGTCTAATCTATAAAACGTTTTGGACCAGGCAAACATGTAGTTGCTCCGCCGTGTTGGAGTAAGTCAATGCATTTTTGAGCAACTCGTCATTTTGAGAGTTAGGAGAACAGGTAATTGATTCAGATCAATAGCTTCATTTTCATGTAACGCCATTCCAAAACTATTTCAACATTAAACCGATTGCAAACATTAGCAAAACCCGTTTACGAGAATTCAGACTTTCGATGCTCCTTTGCACTCCTGTTTCCAAAATATTTTAGTCAAGAGTATTGTTCACATACCCAATAAATAACTCTGGGTATTTTTTTATTGTGATGTCAACTCGTAGACTTGATTAATGACAATAGATTCACTAGAGTAGACTCCAACTCCTTTCAAGTATGATTATTTCGCTAATAAACTATGTGCATCAATTGGAGCCAACGCCCCAAGATTCTTCTCATGAGTCCTGGTTGCCAAGCTCTTTCTTATATACACTGAAAAGTACCTAAATTGTTCTGCAAATTGATTACCAAAATATCAAAAACTATTGACTTTACTCAGATTTTGAAAGTCTTGCACGAGCTAGGAGGCTGAAGGTTACGAAATAGCAACGCTAATAACTAGCGTTCTGACGTAACTAACGTGCCGACCCAAAGATTGCAGAAATGTTATTAACAATCCAAATTATTTATGTATCAGTATACAAACACACAAAGAAAAGGAAAGTATCCACAGAAACCAAAGATAACGCTGCAAGGCTCTAATGATATCGAAATCTGAAAACACTGACAAATGCAGAATTTGCAACTTCATACCAAGTGACAAAACGTTCAAGCGCTGCCAGCAACCCAGACCAGGTCTCGGAGAGTAATTAATGCTCCGTCTAATCTGCTGCAACACACAGTGAATCTGAGCGTAATGTTTTTGTATAATGATATTTTTTAGTTCTGACTGGAACTCACCCACTATCGCATTCAAATATTTTGAATAATCATTGACCGACTTTTCTTACATCAAACAGCATTCGGCAGCTTAGTTCTCGAAGGTCTCGCAACCTTGCATATCAAAGCCGCACTGATCCAAAACAGAATTAATAATAATTTTTCTTATAAATTAACTTGATGCAACACTTCAGGACGTTTGAAGGCAAATACGATATTTATGCCTTAATTAATAAAGGATATGCAAGGCGGACATCAAAGCATCACGAGCATCTTTGTTCTCAACGTATTCTTGATGTTGTTTAGGTCGTGTACTAATTTTTCCAATGAAGGCGATCTTTTTTCCATTTCTTGACGAAAACTGCCGTGATCGCTGTTAACATAAGCCATGTTTCCATAAACTCTCTTAAATTTGCTTTTACTAGAGTAAAGTTGTCATGTTTTTAATATCCAGACCCCCTGGACAAAAAAAGTCTGCAACGCAGACCAAAATTGATGCTCCTTTCATCTTATCTAAGGAACTCAAAGACTACTTTGATGATAATGAAAAATATATTTGTAGTCAAAAGCCACCTATTGCAATACACTTAGACGCATTCTTCAGCCCGTCGTAAGCCTGCTACAAGACTGCTACGAGACCTTTGGAAGACTTGTAAAGGGGTTCGCAATTAGATGGGGGAACCTCTGCTTGCAAGACCATGCACTTGTGGTTGCCTGCTTATAATTCTTGCATTATGTTTCCAGATTAGAATCTGAGTCGTTGCTTGATTTTCTTCGGTTGCTAAATAAACTTTAGGTGAAGATGGCACGCGAAAAGCGATTTTTTTTTTCACATCAGATATTCTTGAAGAACTTGCTTTCCCTCCCAACTCATTCTGACCATCCCTAAATAATTTGCCGTGTTCTTCTAAATTTTCTTTCGTTTGGAACTCAAGGTTGTTTCGGAGAACTCTCTGATCCTTGATGTTGAAGTAGTTTAAACAATTTATCCTAGACATTCAAAGAGTTTTCCCATCCATAGTCGATTACGACTTTATTTATATTCGTTTCCTGATGATCAAAATCATCTAGTCACGCTTGCGTATCAATTGTAATATTACCTCGGCAGGCTTGCGCGGTCTTTGCGAAGTATAATATAGTGCAATATTGAGCGGTCCCCTTGTGATAGCATGGCAATTTATATTTTTTATATTGTAAGCTCCGCAAGAACCATGTTGCAGTCTCGTGACCTTAATCGATTTGAATAATGAATTACGTTTACACTTAACTTCATTTTCTCCTCCCTACGGGGCCATATCGATAAAACCAAGTTAAACAAACATCGGCACATGATTGCCTTCGAAACTTCCCTCTTGATTTACATTCAAGTATTAAATTTTCTTGATCTCAAGTAACAGAAAATTATAAAACTTACAGTGATTGCCCCTAACTGCATGCTTCTTGTCTTAATGAGTCAAGACTTCTGTACGGATAAACGGGCTTTCATCGATTGACATTCGGCTTCGGTCTGATAGCTGACCATTTTGCACAATTTTCAATTTTTATGGACTACAACCTGAACATAGACAAAGACAAAACTATTAGATTCAGTCGCTCCTAAAAAAATTTGTAGAGACAGCGAATTTCTTGAAAAGGTTATGAAAATTGATTGAAAAGTCTTACAGGAAAGCGACAATTCCTAAACGGATAACTTTTTAAACGAAATAGCAGACATCATTATATTTAAGGCTCCGATTCGCCGATTAATCAAGCGTGAGGTAAGCTTGCAAGATAAACCTTGGATTACCCGAGGAATACCGAAGTCCATGCACAGGAGGGGTCAACTCTGTATGTGATACCTGACAGGAAAAAAAATGATAATTTGAAAGCTGAAATCCATTGCAAGTACAAAAAATACTGAAATTTTATTGCAATCCTATTTCGTAAAAGCAAAGCTTTACATTATCGTGATTATTTCAAGTAACTTAGCCATAATACCACAAAGACTTTGGATGGCACAAACTCAACTATTCAAACGTCAAAGAAAAACAACTTCATGCCCAGCATTTTGTCCCGGAATGGGAAAGTACATGGCACTCTCGGCGATGTTGCTACTGCATTCAACAACTACTTCGCGCAAGTTGGTAAGACTCTCGACAGTACAAGTCCAGATGCCAGACATGATTTTAAACGTTATTTGAAAGCAAACGCCTGTCAAAGTATGTTTCTATCAAACACGCGAGCAGATAAAATATCGACTATAATTGATTCCCTCTATACGTCTAGAGCCTGCATCACAAATTGTATACCTACTCATATTCTTAAATTAGCCAGGAACGTTCTCACCCACCTTTCAAACATTATTAACCAGTCATTTAAACATGCATGCTTTCCATCTTCACTAAAGATATCTAAAGTTGTACCTGTATATAAGAATGGCCCACTTGCTGCATGTGGTAATTACCGCCCTATCTCATTGTTATGAAACATTAGCAAAGTCTTTGAAGAGCCATGTATAATCAACCTTACGTTTGCATGAGAAATTTAAGATTTTGAGTAATTTGCAGTAGGATTTCGCAGTAAACATTCGGCGTATCATGCTCTAGGTGCCTTGATTAAAAAGGTGAAGCTTAGTATTGATGACGGCGATTTTGCTTGTGGGATGCTTATAGACTTACAGAAAGCATGTGAACTGTGCATCGCAATATCCTTCTTCGAAATCTGGAAGCCTACAGTGTGAGATCCAACGTGAAGGAATCTTTTCGATCTTTTCTCTCAAAACGCAACAACTCGTAACTCATGACGATCCAAGCTCTGCTACATTGGATGTTACATACGGCGTTCCGCAAGGTTCCGCGCTCAGACCACTACTATGCATAATATATATTTATGATTTCAAACACTGTCTTTCAGTCTCCGTTGCGATATGACTTCGACTGGGTGTGTGCTAATTGTTTATCTCTTAATGTTCTCCATCTAAATGTATCTCCATGAAGACAAGGGTAGTTCTCTCTAAGCCGCCGCAAAAAAAGCTGACATGAAACTCACCGTTAAGTTTTCAGGCTCTAACTTGTTCTTATCCAGTAAGGTTAACTATTTGGGAGTGCTTAATGATTCGTCTCTGACTTGGAGGCCTCATATAAACGAGCTTGCAAAGAAATTAAAAAAGATAAGCAGCGATAGTTGCGAAATTTCGACATTTTGTTCCGTTAAAAACACTTAAAGGAATTTGTTTTAGTCTTTTCCAAAGTTACTTAGCCTACGGATATCTCGTTAGGAGATATGCCAGTTAATGCGGCCTATGACGTCTTCAATCTCTGATTATTATGAACAAATATCTTCACTGTCTGCATAACTGAAGATACTGAAGCTAGAAGATTTAATTCAATTACGTAGATATATCTTACTATATGACTGGGACGAGGGTAATTTGCCCCTGCCGCTTCTAAGACTCTTCTCCTTCCAAACCCACAAATGACACCTCGCTTAGCAGTGGGCCTAACGCACTCCGTGCGTACGCCGCGAACAGTTAAATATGACGATAGATCGCTAAGACACTCCAGGCAAGACTTAAAAGCCGATCTCACGAAATTGCAGTCCAAAGCGTATCTTCATGCACTTTTCACGGCGAAGTACTAACCTAAATTACAGAGGTAGCGCCTGCTAGATCCACTAGTAACCAAAATTTATCTTGATTTCGTGGATCTCGTTTTTTGTGTTTTTGTAATTTCTCGGATACCTAGGAAGCGAAGTGCATGCGCGAGATTTTCATCCATTTCCTTTGCATAATTATTAATAAAAGTAAGGTTTGTAACGTCTTGTATTAAGTCTTAAGGGGGGGGGGGGGGTGCTCGCCAAATCCGATTATCTTGGCTGGTGAGGAGTCCTCCTTCACATGCAGAGCGTCGTAACTTTATTCGATCACATGCCGTTGTTTTCTACATGCGAAATCTCTGAATCTTGTCGATAGATCATATCTCATCTTGAATCTTGTCGGTATTAAGATTTTTGTTGAGTCCGAGAGCTAAACCGGGGTTCACTAAGACATGTTGCTACTGTAGCGAATGTTCCGATTTATGCTGCTAGGCAGCATGAAGAGAAGCGGCAGGTAGAGACATCATAGTCCATTACAAGCAAGAGTGATCTGGGATATAAACGACAATGACACAGGAGTAAAGCAGCCGAATAGCCTAGCAATGCTAGAAGCAAGGACAACACACACAAGGAAGCGATATAAATGGGAAACATGTGCCAAAACATCAACTTGCCCATAAAGTGGTCAGAGCAAACGCTCAAGTTACTGGCGGTGGCAGGATTCAAGTCCGGTCTTGCAATGTTTGCAAGCCACCTGTCAAGTCGAACCTGCGGGAGTTGTTTTGTTCCTTCTCCCTGCTGCAGTATTACTTTCGGCAGACGGTAATGCGATTTGTCATGTTTCTATTTTTTTATTCGCCCATCCGAATACGAAGCAGGCATGGCTATAATCTTTGACAATAACTGCCTACTTGCACAGCTAAGAAAAAGGTTGGCTGTCCACCAACATGGCGGCCTAGAAACGTTTGACGTCACTCGGGATTGGCTTATCCCAGATGTAATTTTGATTGCGATTCTAACCGATTCTTAAAAGTCAATTCTGACATACTTCTGTGAAATAGAAATCTTCTCATTCGAAAGCGCTCTCCTCCATTTCGTGCAAATGATTCCTTCTCTACGGTGTATTTACATTCGACTAAATTTGGCAACTTATAGAACTAGCTGTTCAATGATCTTCGGAAACAAGTTACTTGGCTTTCATTTTTGTTATCTTTGGCTGGCTGCAGATGTCTCCGAACATCCGTTCTGTTGTCATTGACTACTAGACTGCAGACGTTCGCTGAGGCAGCAAATAGTGACTACATGCAACTTACGAATTTATTCCTTTTTTACCCTGCCCTGGAACCCACTCAGTGGGCTTGGAGAAATGGTTCTCTGTGGAAAGGCTCAAGGCCTTCTTGGAGAAGCAATTGTCTAGATTTGTGTGACCAAGTCTTGATGGCGACTGGAGGACCACGACCAAGGGTTACGCCATGTTGTGATCTTTGGATTTCCCGGACCGCGGTTATCAGTCCTGCGATGCTTTTCTTTGCCTCTATTAATTAACGTTGGTTTAAGCTCTGCTTCGTGCTTTTATTTTTGCGCCACGCGTATGTTCGGCTCGATGCAGATGATCCACGAAAGGCGATTGAGACCTAATTTTTTGATAACTCACATACAGGCCGGTTATAAACAAGAAACAAACATGTGTTCGCTGTTAGTTATCTATTAGTTTATCAATATTATGTGGGATGCGCCCCGGACGGTCAAACCACATTCAGCAATTTTTTCACGAACGCTGGTTAAAGCGCATTACTGTCACCAGCAAAGGCATCATCCACAACCAGCAACACTAGGCATGAATATTTCTTATAATTCGATTATCGTTAATTTTTTTTTAATATCTAAAAAGGATTTGAGTAACGAAGCAAGAGAAAAAAGTTGAAAAGAAGCTGTGGTAGTTCCATCTACGCTGCCTGTCGCAACGAACAGTGTTCGCATACTCGCGTCACAATTGCCATCTCGTCGGTGTCATCGCATTTTTCCGGAAGCACGTTTCCGTTTGCTTTTCTTTTGTAGGAGCGAGTTACTGGACGTGACCTAAGTTTTCCAGTGCCTGAAACCAGCCTCATGTAACGACTTTCCATATGTCGGGTAACTTAACCAAAGTCATCTATGAGTTTTCCAGTGACCCCATCCTTGCTGACTTTTCATTACGCTTTGGCGTTCTCTGCCTCTTTACGGAGCAGCGTTTTTCATCGGTCGACCTTGGGCTCGCCCTGTCACGTGGTGCTATGCTTCGGTGGACTTCGCTTCTTCCGACCTGACGAGACGCAGACTATTATTATCATCGATTCGACGATGATGATGAGTCCGAACGCAAGGGCCACAATTGTTATGAGATTAAGGCGGTTAGGACAAGTCGAATGAGGCTTTTCGTCTTTATCTGAAATGAGAAAAATATACGAAACATTTGGTCAGTTCCTGTCAGTCGTCAGTTCTTCAGCCATACCACTTGACGATGCGAAAACCTTGAGCGGTGCTTCCAGCCAAGAAGATTGTTTGTTGCGAGGTAAATCAACCCCGCTTCAAGCATGCTTTGATGTTGATCCAGGAGGACCAAAGGAAAAGGATTTGCCATCTTACCTTTTTGCTTCATCTTAATGTAGGTCATGTCTCTGCTATTATCGTTGTAGAAGTTGGTGCAAATCGGGAAGCCTGCTGGGTGGCGAATGGGAACTTCTGGAGCCTCGTTGAGAACCAACGCCATGCCGTCAAGAGCATGCACCTCAATGTGGCAGTGTAGAAACCACTTGCCTGGATTCGTTGATTGAATTCTCAAAACCTGAAATCGATTAAGGTTCATCCTATGCACTGGGTATGTTACGCGGTCAGGCAACAGAAGTTAATTATTGGCACAACTAGAATAATTCATGACCTAATGAGATTTCGTGTTGGTACCCTGTCTCAGGCTACTGTATTTTAAACTAAGAGCAGGCACGTCAAAAAAGGTTTACAACTTAAACACTTAAACCTCAGGACAGTACTACTAGGAACTTACTACGTAGCCACCGCTGGGTATTATGACTGTGTCTTTTCTTGGCGGATCCACCAAGTTCATTCCGGGTACATGGCCATTCTCCCAAGATGGGTCTCGCCACTTTGCGCTGTTGCAGAACATAAGCCCACCACCGCAGTCAATGTCCTGTGATTGGCCAGTAAGCAGTGCCGTGGTGTTGTCCTGGGGAGGATATTCCATTTTCAACAAGTAAAAACTGTGTCCATGAATGTGAATCGGGTGGCCCCAGCCAGCCCCGCTTCCCATGTTCGACCATATCATTTGGATGGTCTTGTTATAGGGAACCACTATCTGGTAGTGGCAGTAACAGATCTTGTCATCACCGCAATCAGCATTGTCACAGTCATAATCTTCCAGCTGCTCAGCTTGGAATAAAGTGTTTACGCCAGGAAACTCAAATTTTCGCCCATTTACTGAGCCCGGCGTCACCTTTTGACCAGGAAAAGCGAAGTTCAGGAAATATTCCTCGGAGTCGGCTCTCCATTCTGGCGCGGGATCCTCTTTGTCTACATTTTTCATCTCACTAACCATGACACACTTAATATGCGTCCCAGGAGGATAGTGACGAAAGGGACAGTTGAGTAGGATGCATTCGCTCTGCTGTGTGCACTCGTGTCGCTCTGTGGTTGGCTCACCATCCGAAGCGTCCTTGTAATGAAGCACGGCTTCGACACTATGATCCTTCACGTTCGCCTTCAATTGAATTTTAAACATGAAACTTCCGATGATAGCAGAATTATAACTTATAAGCGTCCTGACGTATACACAGTGAATCTAATTTAATACACACAAAAACGTACACGAAAAAATTATTTAATGGTTAACCATGCCTACCTCCATGCTCACAGCTCTGATCCAATAGTTTCCAATCGGTTCTGTGGCATCCAAGAGAAAATCGTATCTTTCGCCAGGGTTAATTACGAATGATTCCACCACGAACGGCTCGAAGTCATAGCCGTCAGAAGCCACCATCTTGAGCGCATGTCCGTCGACCGAGACGCGCAACGGATAAATGGCGCCGACGTTGATGGTGCGGAAACGATACGTCTTTCCTTTTGTAACATTGAACCATGCTAGTGGGGCCATAATTTTCTTGCCTGCAAGATAAAACAATTTAACTGCAATTCCAATGCTAGCTTTAGGAAATGTCATTTGAATTATTATATCTTATCAGAGTCGAGGAATAATGACGTATTGTCTTGTCTACTTGGTGCCTGATTGCAGACCTAGTCCTGTGCTGCGATAGTACGGCAATGACAATGAATGAAAGTTGCTGTTTGAGCGTGACACATCCTCTGCCCATATTGAGTGACGAAAACTGGTTTTTGTGATGCATTTAGCTGATGAGTACCTTTCGCATTCCTGTTCTTACGTAAATTTCAAAGCATTGGTGCTAAGGACTGCAGGCCTAGTGCTGAATGCTTCAACTATTCCCGACCAAAAGACGACTAAGCAGAGTACATTCAGTCATTTGAAAGTTTCTCTACCTAACTAGGATCACAGCGACGCAACTGCAATAAACGAATCGTGCTGCCAAACGCCGAACTGTGCAGATGTTGAGACATTAAGTTTCACAAAAAACAAACAAGTTACCCACACCGCCGCCGAAAGGTCATTGTTCGGAAAAGATGTGTTTAAAAACTCGAGAGCCTAACGACGAAAAATATATCCGTGAAGGTTTGCCAACCTGTTGTCCTGTCGATGTAGCGGCCGCGGCCATTGATGAGTGCAGACACCCACGGCACTCCACTGAAGTGCCCACCGTCGAGAGTACTTGTCGCGTGGTATTTATCCCGCCCGATGAAGTTTCCGTACACCATCTTTGTATAGATCTGCATTAGGAAACAGTGGTATTAGCTGGATAGGCCTATGCACAACAAACGCAGATAAAACAAGTGCCTCCGAAAAGAGATTTAGAAACAAGATCTGTACAAATAGTCGTTTGCCTTTAGTGTCTGTAACTAGAGAGCAACCTTTGATGTTATCTTTGAGTCGGAATAGGCCTGCGTAGCGCAAAACTTTCTGCAGATGATACAGAGGAGGGGCTTTTAACGAAGTACGTTGAAACGCAAATTGGAGCAACATCCACGAGAATTCATGCCCACCTCGTCGGAATGAGCGTGATGCCAGTCGCCAACAGTCATGATCATGTCGATAGGAAGGATTACTCCTGGAACAGGACGCTGCTTGATGATAAAAGGACCGAAAACTCCGTTTGTTCTTTGTGATCCGACATGTGAGTGATACCAAAACGTCCCTTTGGGCATGGCCTGTGTAAAGCAAGACAAGAGTTAATTGAATGCTATCTGCAAGGATCGAGTATTATGCATGCATTCAATGCTAACGAAACTTTCATAGCTCCGTTATCGATTGATCGATTCAAAAACGTAGAAGATGTTAGTCCAAGTGCAAAAAATAATAATAATTTCAATAGCAATGCTCTGACCTTGAATTCATGGGTGAAAGTTTGGCCTGCTGCTATTGGACACTGTGAGACATACGGCATTCCATCGAAGAACGGTGTATCTCGTTGATGCAGTCCATGGAAGTGTATGGTAGCTGAATCACTTAGGAGAGTGTTTCGGATGTGGACAATGACCTTCTGGTCCTCGTATACCACGATTGGTGGCCCAGGCAAAGAACCATTTACTGCCGAAAACATGCGATTCACGCCGTCTGCCGTAATTACACTCTCCTCAGGCACCTAGTCAAAATGGAACATTCTTTGCATGCAGTTTCTTTATATATATATATAGTCAGTCACGGCGTCGACCTTGTCAAACAGGAGTTCTAATTTGGATGCCCACTATTGCTATAAACATAGTGCTTGTAAGTCATGCTGTCAATAACAAGGAATTCCTAGAACACGATTGCAACAATCGCCTTTTGTAAAATGATCGATGAAGAAGTGAGCGTATAGTTTTGTAGTGATCTGCAGCTGCTAAATCCACCAGACGTAGGACTGTGTTAAGCGTAGGATAATCTTTTGTTGAATGCTTCTAAACTAAAGCTCGAACCTTCTTGCTGCTAAGCTTTCCAAAGTTGTTGACACACTGCTTCCTACCTTAGAGCTGTTTTCGAATGGAAATAAGAGATATGTAATTGTGTCGGAATTAGCTAGGCATAGCTTCCAGCCTCAATCTTATTTTGAATGTCGGCATATGGAGTCGCTTTTTAGGCAGCATGGTTGGATGATTCCGCTTCGGCTTCCCCCTCGCAGATTTGATCTTGCCGAAGGCCGGACTGTAGCGTTTGGTGCAACAATAGGTTGAGTTTGCGAGAATGTTTTGGGAGTGAACCAGGCCTAGTGCACACTAGGCTAATACGACAAACACATCACGCTCTTGGATTTTTGTTACACACGCTAGCGAGTCATAGCGGGTCTCTTAAATTATTACCGTATTTTTTTGTTCAGATATCATAACTAGAATTTGCGTCGTCCTTGTTCGGATATCGTAACTAAAATTTGCATCGTCGACGTATAAGGCATATGGAGACGTCAGTATGTTTTATCAACGGATCAATAAATCGTTTACTCATTAGATCATTTATTCGATCACTCATTCGATCATAAATTCATTCCTGAGCGGTTTCTTGTGGCTTAAGACAAAGTCAGGCTGGTTAGTGCCAGCTTGCCTAATTGAGACTAATCTGCGATACATTAGAACATGTATGTGCGTGGGCTGCTCTTTAAGTCGAGCTTTGTTTTTTTTTTTGTTTTTTTTTTTGGCTTTTAACTTGTCTATTACATTGAAACAATGTTTTGGACTAACCTCTGTTGAATAGTTTGAAGGGTCCTCGTTGTAGAGATAGAGCTTCCCTTCATGTGCGTAAACTAAATCTCTTCGGAAGATCATCGTGAGCTTCTCTTCGATCTGCAGCCAAAACTCACAGACTTGGTCCTGAGGAGGGCATTCGTTATATCGGAACCCGTCTGGATGAAGTGTTTTTGTTCCTCCAAGAGCTGCATATATATCGAACAAGGAAAACAGCAGAAGTGGGTCGAGGAGATCCATCCACTTTAAGGGCAGTTATATATTCCTGAGTCTTTGTACTAAAACAAGCAAAATCTCAGCTAATGAAAGCCCATTAAGCTAGCAACGACGCCTGGAATTTCAAATTGTTATCCTTTCGGATAGGCTGCTTATTTGAATTTGCAGTATAAGTAATAATAATAGTGGAACTGGCACTAGCACCAGCAGAAGTAGTAGTAGTAGTAGTAGTAGTAGTAGTAGTAGTAGTAGTAGTAGTAGTAGTAGTAGTAGTAGTAGTA
>QQSS02048992.1:0-18279 GCA_003687565.2 Craspedacusta sowerbii
GATGGATGGATGGATGGATGGATGGATGGATGGATGGATGGATGGATGGATGGATGGATGGATGGTTGGATGGATGGTTGGATGGATGGATGGATGGATGCTTTACGTACGTAAGTATGTATTCGCTTCTATGATTGATCTGTTTGTTTTGAATGTGCTGTTGCATGTTGCAGGAGGATGAGTGCCGGTCCATGTCTAGCAGCAGCAGCACGCATTTGACGAGCCCTCCGGCTGTGCCCACTGACCAGCCCAATTGTCCAGGTAATACTGACGACATTCCTCTGGACCTGATCGACGCCGCTAGGAGAGAGCGGAAGCTGAAAGTCAGAATCCAGGAACTGGTGGAGGCCTTGGAGAAGTTGTCGAAGAACTCGGAGATCCGACACTTGCAAACGGCTGAGTATATTTCGGACCTGAAGAAAGCCAACGGTGCGCTTGTTACGGCTTACGAGAAGGCGAAAAAGAGGCATGCCAGTAGACTGAAGAAGTTCGAGCATCAGCTTGTCCAGATGTCCGACAAGTACCAGGAGCAGGTATAGTGGAAGCAGTCTTCCTTATAGTTACCATTCTCTGATGCTCTTATTGTATCTGAAGATATATAGATGTGGGATGTAGCAGTTTCCAGTGACACCAGGAGCATGTATAGTGGAAACATTCTTCCTTACAGTTGTAATACCCTTGTAGTATCTGAACATGTATAGACGTGAACGTAATAGTTTCATGACGACTTTTTTAGTGCGATCATTTGTTTCCTGTGTAAGGACTGTGTTCTGTGTTGAGATCTGGGTATGGAGTTGGTTCGTCGTAAGCGCCCTCATTGGTTAGTTGGATTGTTTTTGTTTCGAAAATCTACTTACCTTTCTTTAATGTTTTTTATTTTTGCAGGTGCGTCTTTTGAAAGAGAAGATCGCCAGCTTGGAGAAACAGCACGCGAAGCAGACTGAGACGTCCCTGTAGATAGTTTACTTTTAATTTTTATATGCCTCCGCTAAACTCGTACCCGCGTTCTCGTCTGTATTGCGAACTTAGCGTCGTCTGTGTACTGGTGGGTGGATGTAGTGCTGTTTACAGACCTTTGTTTACCCGCCATTAAATTTGATATGCCCTAGCTAGAATGATCTAGAATCTGATGAGCTCGGGGGTTTATGTTAATATTTTTGGCTTCGTGTATGATAAAGTAGCCCGGCATAACAGGTGCATCGTTAGTACTCTGTGAACAACTATAAACGGGCATATTTTTGTACTCTTGCGGCCTACAACTGGACTGCATTGTAGGATTTGAGAGAATTTTAATGTATCTTAATGTTGTAGTTTGTGGCACGGCGTCCGTGGTTTCTTGGCACCCTGTGAAATTTTTATCTAAGCAGCCTTCATGCAATATCAGTTATGACAACATTTTTCCTTTCCAATACTTTTGACACTCTATCGCTTTGTATTGCATTCTCTGGGTGACATGTTTACGTTTAAAGTTTTTCTTTGTGTCGCTGGAAAATTTCGGTTGGCTGCGTAGTGTGCAGTCATTATTATAAACCCTGTTTGGTCTGGTATGTATCGTAAATTCGTGGTTGCTGGCGTTCAACGTGAAGTCCAATATAAAATTACCGAAAAGCCTCTCTGAAAACCTGCTCTGGTCTTCTAGCGCTTGCTGCGGTGTGCCTATGAATGTGAGATGGCCGTCCAGGAGGAGTACTCCTTTGCCCGTGGCTGCTCACAAGTTGTCCTAGCACGACGTGTTTTTGTTGAAACCTTCGTCACTGTCTGTCACCCGTCACAACACCTGCTTTTAAAAATAGAGTTTCTGCAACAACGAAAGTCACCCCAATACTCCATACAATATGCCATACCTCGAAGGCTTTGTCATGGATCAATTGCCTCCAATCGGATGTCGTCGACGGCTATGGTATGCACGGTGTTGTAGGAACGTTACAACAGGCACTCATTAGTTGAAATTATTCCTGTAAATAGTTGTACTAGTAGCAGTAATGGATGCGCAGCCTCGAAGCCGTCTTATACTCACAAGCATCCGCGAAGATAGCGTTGGGGTGCGGATATAGGGATCGCGTTTGCGAACTTACGACAGCCGGATTGTGCAGCTTGGTTTAAGAACTCAAGAATATAAAATTGAGAAGCACCCTCTTAATCAGGACTAATCGGTTTAAGGGTCCGATTGTTACATCCTAACCTTTCGAAGATCGAGTTAGCACCCGTGATCGGTGGTTGGATGTGGCACTGGACCAAAACGCAAGAGAGTATGACAATGGAATAAAAGCTGAGAACTCATAGCGTACAAGTTAAAGTAAATGCCATCTATAAATAGGAGGCGGAGGCAGAACAGGCAGTCAAAACAAAAGCGCGTGATTTAAGATTCAAGATACACGATTCAACTTATTTTTACCCCTAACGATAAGTTCCATTAGCAAAGTAAGTTAGAAAATTGCAAATATCTAAATGTGAGGGAGAGCTTCTCGTAGCCATGCTAATCGGAATTGAGGAGCTGACCCAGACTTTGCTACTAAACGTATTATAAACATAATAACAACTTCATCGTATAACATCGGTATTCATTGTCATACATTGTTATACAAATTTAGTGTGCAATGGGAAATTTGTCGATTCTCGCAAAGATTGACGCAGTTTAATGTGGCTCAAGCAAGTCATAATCCCTTTTTACTTTGATATGAAGATGCATTATTTCAATAATTATGGTTCAAAAAATATTAGCAAGCATAAACCGTGATGTCGGCTAATATTTACCGGTAAGAAATTTGTGCTCGTGTCGCTTCATTTGTTTTTTTGCTGATTTGAGATCTATGTTCATGTTGAGCAGATCTTTAAATAAGTGAGAGCCCGATGACTTTCATTTCGCTACTTTCGTATTTTACCGTCCATGCCTTCAGCGAGTTGATAACTCTACTGCTTATATTTCGTGCAAAGCAAAGGTCACGTCTTGTAATTTTGATATATTTAGATCTTTGAAAAGTGGCGTTGTTGGTTTGCGGAAATCGATCGGCAATTGATGAGTAGCCAGGTGTTGACCGATTTAGCTCGACTGTTGCTTGTGTTTCTCGATGCGTTGGTGCAGGGGGCCGGTTGTCATGCCGGTATAGCCAGCGTCGCACTGACCACATTGAAACTTATAAACAACCCATTGTTGACTCACAATCTTTGGCTTCGCTTCCTTTGTCTACAACTTTCGCCAATTTTTCGGCATCATCCTTATAAGGAATAATCAACCGCACGATCTCATTGGCGAAACTGTCATCCAAGTTACGTTGGCGGGTAATGCAGTTTTCAACAAAGTCAAATACAATCCGGTCTAACAAAGCTGACGGGTAGGCTAAGTTCAGAAAATTGGTGCGCAAATGTTCAACTTCCTCGTTAAAGGGGGAGCAATCGCTACTCAAACGATGCGCTCTGCACAGCATTGACTTGATTAAGCATTTCTTGTACCGAACGTCCGTATGACTCTGGAAGTGCAGTAGAAGACCGGTGTCCGTCGGCTTATGAAAAACAGATGTAGATAGTATCCGTTTTGCCGTGTTTATCCACGCGCCACTGAATGAGATACCATTTTTCTGCTCCAGTTCTGCTGTAACGAACAGCGACGAATAGACTGTTAAGCTCACTAAGGATATCCTCAGCCTTCATTTCGCTAGACATTATCCTCAAGGTGTCATCGACAAAGCGTCTGTATAACTCGGAAAGTTTGCCATTGTTGCTTAGCTTCTCCTCCAAGTGGCACATGATTGTGTTTGCTATCAGTGAGCCAAGTTGCAATCCCATGCTAGCTTCATCCCGTTGCACGCACAAAGCACCTTCAAATGTTAAGTGTTGGTCCTTTACCGCTAATTGGAATAGTTTGCGCATATCAGCTCGAAAGATGCTCAGTTTATGAGTTTTATTTAACCAATCATCTTGAACAGCTTTGTCAACAAGGATTTCTATCGTCTCATCTACTGGCACATTCGCGAAAAGTGACGTGACATCGTACGACACTAGTATTTCACCTGGCGAATAGCCTTTCCAGATGGTTCCCTCTCAACGAAATCAAGAATGTCTCTATAACGTCTCATTTGAAGCCAACGGTTTCAATAACTTGTCTAGCCATTCCACCGATTCGAAGTTGTATGTTCCTGTTGCGGAAAGTATAGGTTTCATGGCTAGATCATTTTTGTGTGTCTTCGGCAGGCCACGAAGGTGTGCAAGACGAGCACCGTTACTAGCAACAAGCTTTGTGACCGGTTTGGGCACAACCTTCCTGACTGTTTCGTTGAGCTCTTTTTCACGTTCTAGCAGTGGGTGATAAAATTTGGGTGGGCGGCCTCGTGCTTTTGGCCGTTCTTCGCCTAACCATTGCAAACTTAGCTGCATCGGAGATTGAAGTTTCCTTGAACAGCTTGACGCAAATTTCCTTGTCCAATGACAACAACACCCGATCTCTTGTCTGGCTCTGTAATCACGATATCTGTACGGTTTTGTAGCCTATTGATGGCACGAGTCAAAGCACGCGGAGGCTTGCGACCTCTATACTCAGCATAGGCGAGCGCAATCGACTTAATCGACGAAGAAGCTTAAGGGTGCTTTTCATCTGTCAGTTATTTATCCAAGTCCCAGTACCCACGTTCGAAAGATGCAAGCATGCAGTTTGGATAATTTAGTCGACAATTGCCGGTCAATTTCGATCTTCATGCCTGCTTCACAACACTGCGCAGGTGTCGCTCCAAATGGGAGTGCCTGTTGATTGAGAGCTTGCTGATCGCGCACCATACATACGCCAACTCACTTAACGGACAGCCAGACTCGATTAAGTTGTAGCTGTTTTAGCTCGACTTAGAAGATGTGACTCGGGCAATTTGTGATCTGCTTAATTATTTTATTTTTTTTGGTTCTATTGTATTCTTGTTCGTTTAGTCTGAAGATGGTCCAAGAAAAGACCGAAACGTCGCGAAAATTATTATTTTTAATCTTTGCCTTGAATGTAACTTTTCTATGAAATAAAAAAATTATTCGAAGGCAATTAATTTAAGTATCTGCGCCATACCTTCGCATAGTCTCATACCTTCGTGGCATGCCGGCATGATCAATCGTGGATCGAGGAGTAAATGAAAGCTTTACAGTATGAGAAGGAATCCGTACGACAGATGGTATTGAAAAGGACTAAAGTAATGCTTGTAAGTGTTACAATAGCAAGGAATTGTTGGATATTTGATATTTATTCCAATAGTTCAATTTGTGTGCCTAGGCCTACAAATTGGAACTTTTGTGCTGCTGATTGAAATGTTATAGTATTTGATTCAAATGACATAAAATTCATTTCGTATGATTTCTATGGTCTATATTTTAAATAACAGAGTCGACTCTTCAGACATGTAAACCGACGATCATGTAATTAAGCCTAATCATTCACGAACGACCAATGAGATAAATACATACATGAGTGCGCCCATAACCTGCTATAACTGTCAGCTGAGCCGTGGTTCACTATAATTTTTGCCCATTATGTTCAGTATCCTTCCGCACGGTGGGCCGGCAACAGCTTTCAACGGGTTAGCGCTATAGCAGGTTAGAAACAATAACTCCTTGCAAAATTTATTGAGTATCCAGGCACTTTCTCAGACCGCCTTGTCACTAGCCAGCTTTACGAGTTGACGGATACCTTAAACGTTAACCGCCCTTAAAAAATTCCTCAGGGAAACACAGAAATCCTCTGCAGCCCACCTCAAAGGCAAATACATCGCATTTGAAACCATTTTCCTTAATGTCACTGGCAAGATCATGGTAGCGCAGTGGAGCGGAGGACTATCACAATGCCTACGCATCTGTTGTCTGACCCGCTGTTTAGGCAACGGACTGTCACCGAGGCAACAGCAATTACGTCAACGCAAAGGCGATCAGTCTCCTTGGCAGCTGTAATTAAATGTATTTGTTAGACTAATGTTTGCTGTGGAGTTACGCAGCAATTATGCAGTCTGGCTCTGGAAGTGCAGTAGAAGACCGGTGTCCGTCGGCTTATGAAAAACAGATGTAGATAGTATCCGTTTTGCCGTGTTTATCCACGCGCCACTGAATGAGATACCATTTTTCTGCTCCAGTTCTGCTGTAACGAACAGCGACGAATAGACTGTTAAGCTCACTAAGGATATCCTGTAGACTTTGCTGGTCCCTTTACGACTGTCCAGGGTAGAGGGCGAAGACGAAAGAAGCGATACTTATACCTGGATGAATACAAGAGCAGTTCACTTGGAGTTTGTGTATGGTTTAGATGCAGATTCCTTCTTAAACGCCTTCTATCGGCTGACATGTCGAAGGAGAACTCCCGAAGTAATGATGTCAGGCAATGGCAATAATTTCGTTGGGGATGTCAATGATCTGAAAGAACTCGTCCAAGCGATGAGCAAGGCCAAAGTTTTGGAGTATGCGCCAGATAAAGGCATAAAATGGAAATTCATGCCTCCTAATGCGCCTCACTTCGGTGGAGTCCATGAAAATATGATAAAGTCAGCCAAGAGAGCCATTTCCGCCATTTTAGGCTGTGCTGACATCACGGATGAGGAACTGCAAACTGCATTTGCCGGAGCTGAGAACCTTATCAGGAACTGCAAACTGCATTTGCCGGAGCTGAGAACCTTATCAATTCGAGACCTCTCACCTACAAGACAGTTAACCCTTGAGACGATCTTCTCCTGACACCCAATCACTTTCTCTATGGACAAGCGAGTGGGCAATTAGCACCTCTATAGTTTACTTTGTGCCGTCCCTTCTGGAATTGTTAATTGGTTGCTGAGTGAGCATTTGTAGCGTCAATTCTTGACCAATTGGTGTATTCACGCCTTCTTATTTAAACCCTTGTGATATAATTTTTCGCATTAGTTGAAAATGATCAAAGCTGATCAAAACATGTCCTACAAACCTAAACAAGTTGTCGTTTTTCTGATAGCACCTTTATCAGTCGATGCAACTAGCTATAGTCCTAAAGTCAGATGGCGACGACTTCAGGAGCTGATGCAACATTTCTGGAACCGCTGGATGAAAGAGTTGATACCAGCACTAGGAAAACGATTAAAATGGCAGAAAGAAACGGAAGATCTCGAGGTCGGAGATGTGGTCATTGTCGTTGCAAGTGATACACCACGCGGCAAGTGGCCGATGGGACGCGTAATAGTGACGTATCCTGGCAGCTATGGTCACATCAGGACAGTTAAGGTGCGAATCGGCGAAAAGGAACTTGTACGACCGATCACAAAACTATGCTAAGTGGACACTTAAGACTAGTATCAACCATTTGAACAATGAGCAGCGAACCCATTGTAAAGGTGGAGAATGGAGCCGAGGACTATCACCATGCCTACGCATCTGCTGTCTGACGCGCTGTTTAGGCACAGGACTGTCACCGAGGCGACAGCAATTACGTCAACGCAAAGGCGATCAGTCTCCTTGGCAGCTGTAATTAAATGTATTTGTTAGATTAATATTTGTTGTGGAGTAACGCAGCACTTATGCAGTCTGGCGCATCATGTTTATTATGATAACCATGGAGATGTGAAAATGGACGTAGGCAAAGGATTAGCATAAATATGCGAAGCAAATAAGATAGCTCAGTAAAATAGTAAAGTAAGAAGAAAAGGACAAGGAAAGCAATCGTGTTCTTTGGATTCGGTTTGGCTTCTATTCGCGATCACCGCCGCATTTGCTTCAAGTGAACAATAATCGTGTTCACCACCTTCGTCTTGCCAACACGCAGTAACTTTCTTTGATGAGCTTCGTCGATCCCTTCCTCCCAGGCAACCGTCAGTTCTCCTAACACGACGTGTCTCGCTTCTTCATCGATCAACACCAGGTCAGGTCGCTGCGACGACAAGATGATATGACCAGGTAGATTACTGCTGACTGAAATTGCCCACTTTCTCTAATTTTTCGACTTCACTTCCTTTCTTTTTGTAGCTGGAACAGCACACTCTCACAAAAAACAGATTACTTTTCCGGTGCACTGGTATATAGGTGTCCTACACTGCCTTCTGTACCGCCTCCAGGACACGATTGTGCTTAAATGTATACCATCCTGATGCTAGAGCGTTCTTGCCTCCTCAGAGCAAGTGACTCAGGTTCCCGTACTTTCCACAGAGACCACATGCAGGACTGTTCTGTAGATTCCAATTATTGAGGTTTGCAGGAGACGAAGCGACATAATACGAACACTGAAGAAGAAACTTAAGATGGAAAGGGCTCATCCTCCACCATTCATTCCATGATATGACTCGCTGCTCCACGCCGTCCCAGTTCAGCCAGTGCCCTTTTTGACCCTGCTAGACTGCCGTTGTCAATCGTCTTTCCTCCTCCAAGTTCCGCACTTCCTGCTCTCTTAAAAGTCTTAAAGTGGTACTGTTCTTATTCGATCGGAGGCTTGTCTCTGTTAGCCCAAGTCCTTTACGTCGTGATCTCATCACACCTCACACTTCCTTATAACGAGCCATAGCGGTGGTCACGTTCATGGCGTCTGCCACTCTCCATTTCCGACCCGACTGAAGTTCTGGAGGCTTTTCGCCGATTGCCTGATCTGTCGATTCAACCAGCATGGACTGAAGACGGACATTTTCAACCTTGTATTCCTCGACATACGACACAAGAGGTAACTGCAGTTTGGTTGTCTTGCCGTACAACGCTACAGATAAAAGTCCTGTCGACACGCCTAGCCACAATCGCAACATCTTTTTGATTCGCATCTCGATGATTTCAACCTGGGAGAGTGCGACATCATCTACTGTCAGCGGCCACATTAAGCTTGGTAATAACCCGAAATGCAAACACCAAACCTTGAATTTGCCTGGCAGAAAGGAAGAATCGATGCTGCTCAATCCTTCAAGTGCCAGCCTTTGTACCTTCATTCCACGATGACAATCAGATGCAAGGAAACGGTACCACCTATCTAAACTTTTGACTACATCATCGAGCACCGTCGGAAGGAGCTCTCATGCGATGGTAAATACTCCCGAACTACCTTTCCTGTTTTCAAAGACAGTGACCTGCCTTCCTTAGTCTTAAACGACATTCCCGTCCAGGCAATCAAGCTTGAGAGTCTATCAAGTATATTCTTCGCAAGGTCTTCCGTACGTTGAATAACCGTGAGATCGTCCATAAAAGCTGGGATCTGAAATTCGCCACGATTTTAATTCGTTGTTCAGGAGCTAGTCCTCGGAGCACCACTTCCATGACCATCACGAACAAAATGGGTGAGATGACGCACCCCATTGCTATACTCTTTTGCAGCTTAACAAACTCTGTTGGGTACTTGGTGGTAGTAAATCTAAAGGATGGCAGGTTGAAATAAGCCATCAGCCACGAGCTGAGCTTGGCAGGGACATAAAAGAAGTCCAGTGCAAATTTGATCATTCTGTGCGGCACGGAGCTTTATGCATTCGTGAGGTCAAGCCATACTACATGCAGCTCATTAGCATTCTTCTTTGCCTCGTTAATACCAGACCAGATCATAGAAACGTGCTCCACACACCCCGGGAATCAAGGGATGCGCGCTTTCTGGATACTGGTATCGATATAGCCATTCGTTACGTAACTGCTCAACCTCCGTGCAAGCACCGCCAGGAAAATCTTGCCTTCAACATTCAACAATGAAATCGGACGAAACTGGTTGAATCCTAGGGGGTTCTCTTAATTGGGGATATGAATTCCATTCGCTTTGCACCAACACTCGGAAACTTCCTCCAAGTCCCAAATTTTTACGAAAATTCTCCACAAACTACTCACCAACGTCGAACAGTTTCATGCACAGCATACGTTACGCTTTTCGGGCCGCCTGCTGATTTAGTTCGACCCTTCCGTATAACATCAAGCACTTCCTTCAGCTTCACACGTGATAGGTCGAAACTAATCCCCGGCTGCGATGGTCGGACCAGGCCTGTCATCGAAAAGATTTCTTCACTCCTCCTGGCGTGAGCGCATGTCGTCCTCAAGTGGCCTTAAGCTCCTCTTTCCTAACATCAAGCATGCCACCTACCTTCTCTTTAAACGCAAACTGGAACGGGTATCCCATAAAATTCTTACGGGCTCTTCTCTCTGCCTCCTTTACTTGGCATTACGTTCCACTCTACTTGGTTTACGTGGGACACTGGTTACGTCCGGGTCCTGACATCCCAGCGACTTACCTACTGACGTCGAGCGCACATCCTTAGTTGAGCCGCAGTTCACTTTCGTCTCATGGATCTTTCTCCCTTTCGCAGACTTAAAGACTCGAGAACAACCATTACACGTCCTTGCTTCTACACCACGCGCACACTCTCTAATACTATTTTTAGAATTGCTTGAGAGTCATACCAATGTGACACGTCATGCTTACGCATCTCGGAAATTCAGCACGATGGCTACGAAACATCCTAGCTCGATTTGACTTCCGTGATTTGTACGCGGTTGAAATAATGCTTATATTGACTGCTTCGCCTGTCTGATGCGCTGCTCGCCAGGATCAAGATACTCTCTGGTATTTGCTATTTTTTAGGTACAATGTACCATATTAATTGGTTTTAGTAGGTTTATGATGTATGGATTATTGTATTACTTCGAATATTTAATATTATGTTGTTGGCGTTTGGCAGCTATTTTGTTGTTCACATGTTAATTTCATTAAATTCACTTGGTGTAGGTAGGTCTTCTCTATATGATTTTTTAATCAATTTGTTATATTTTTTCCTTTCTTTTTACAACTTGTTTGGAATAAATAAATTTTGCTAGTACTACAATCAATGTAACTCTATTGCAAAAAAGTTTTTATAGTGTGTGCTGTAATTTTTGCAGGTTGTTTGTTCTTTATTGCACAGTCAAGGTTGATCAAATGATGGATTCTCAAATGAACTTAAGCACAAAATTAAGCTTAGAAAATGAGGATGAAAGCAGTCTGGCTCGAAACCCATTTATTGGCCTATTTCCAAGCATTGGAGATGCAAAAGGCTATGTGGCAGTCACAAGAGCAGCTTTAACAGGTCATTGTTCTTCAGAGGGACAGATCCCCATTACAAATTCTAGCTCAACTCCAGATCTTAGGCATGAAAATGCTCAGCCAAAGTTTGCCTCCAATAGGAATTGGAAATTATGTGAGGACCAGAAGATGACCATAATTAATGATTTGATGCAGAGAGCCTTTCTTTTAACAGTAAAGCCAGGTAACGTCAAAATTCTTTTTTCTTCGTTAGCAAATTAAATTGATTTTTCATGTCATGTGATTAATATATAAGGTTTTATAATGCGCCGTGATTTTTATACTTGGTGAGAGGTAGACCATAGAAATGTTTGATGGTGCACTTCTGGTTGGAGGTTTACTATCTATATTGTAAATTATTGTTAATAATCTTATATAAGATATTATAACTTTTTGCAATTGTCTACAAACAAAATCATTGGTATTGATTTGTAACTATAAGTCTTTAAAATTAATTATTTATGCTGCAGATCCTGAATACAGAGGAATAAAATTATATGGTGGTGTACCTGCCACATGCGTGTTTCTGCGACAGCTGTATGAGGAGCAGAAAAATGACTCTCATGAGGCATATCTGACACTAAACCACATGAGCCAGGTATTTAATAAACTTACTTCTTGATAGGAAGCATCTTTGGGACACTTTTTGATGTTAGTCAGCGCTAGAGAGAAAAATCTTGTTATGCTGCTCACATGCATCTGGTCTCATTAGTTTGTATGACTTTGCTTGATGTACTGCTATATTTCAAAGGTTTGGTGTGACTTGCAACTATCTGGTATTTCACCTAATGTAAGGCCTTATCACTGTTGGACTATCTAGGATGAGCAGCAATGGTATTGACTATATTATGAGCTGTCTTATGACTTCCCTCATGCTGCCAATACCAGGAAAATCACTAATAGTCTAAATAACGTGTTCGTGTGACAAAGATTATTGGATTCAGGATTAGGGAAGATAGTTCATAAAGAAGCGAATATTTTTCTTGGGAAAAGTTCATGTTTATTTCATAGTGTTTGCGATATAACTGATACCAATGTAAAAGATTCTGATTCCAAGTTAATTTTCTTAGTTAACTTAGTACACCTAATATGGACGGTTTTGATGGCTTTGGGATTGTATGGCAGTTGGTCTGAATTTTTGCTCTGAAATTTGCCTTCTTAAAAATTTTCTGCTGGAATTTAGGCTCTTATGGAGCGCCTTCTAATGAGTGAACCAGTTACACACTTAACTGTTCAGTTTGACACAAAGGAGGCTAGGTTTACAGACGAGACAGCTGCAAGGGAATCGCATTCTATCAAGTACCTTTCTGAATGCTACATTAGACTTAGTGAAGAAGAAACTTCAATGAGCAAGAGCCTTCTTAAGGTTAGTTCGGTTAAACAGAATTGCAGTCAAATATGTTTTTCTTAAAAGTGAAATTTTCTTGCTGGTTCGACTTCATTTAGTTAAAAAAAGAGCCTCTTGTCAAGTTTCTTCCAATGTAATTATTGTGAATCTTATGACAGTATTGACACTTGTATTTGTTTGCCGTTGTTTTATTATGGTAATTATGGTAATCCATTTTATGAGATGTCTTTGGGCTATAAAGCCGATTTGTTTGCTTTTGGTGTTTGTTCATGTCTAGATTTAGAGTTTCGCCAGGAGGATAGATCATGTTATGGCTTTTTTATATTCAGGATAAGACGCTTCTTGATGAAGTCCTCTCGGTAATTCTAAAGTGCAAAGAGCTTGTGTTGCAGTATTCAGGGCAAGTGAAATTTTGGCTGCCAGTTAACTGTGCAGTTCCAACCCCATGTCTCTTCTTGCATGTGGCGTGAGCATTGTTGTAACAGAATCTTCCAATAAAGTAATAATCATGGCATAGGTTATTGATTAAATGACTTCACGTAGACTACCTTTGTGACAGTTCCTTTTATAATCAGTGGAGTATGTTTTGGAACAGTCAGCAGTTGTTAGTATGATCTGTATCTACCATTTCTGTTTGCTTAATGTATCTTCTCCTAGGAGCGTATTAATATCTCCAGAAGTATTTTCCACCAATGATCCACACAACCAGTTATATAAAGTCCTCCTTGGAATAAGAAGTAAGCTATTGAGTTCTGCTTGAGTTAAACTTGTGTCAGAGCAAGAATGTTAGTTAAAGATTGGCAATTTGCTTGCATGGCATTTTATGCATCCTAACGACTAATAATTTTTGGACATTTCGGTTCCTTTTCGTGCTGTTTGTGCTTCATAATTGGCACATAGATTAAATCTCATGCCACCCTTCGAATGAACGTAACGGTACTTTGCTGATGTTGAAGGCTTCTTTGCAGCAGCGAATGTTTTGTCTTTAGCTGTTCACCATGTTTCTGCATACATGTATGGACTTGTTGACAAGCACGATAAAGACCTTGCTGATTTGGTATGTTTTTTTACAGTCATGTATCTAAATGAAGTGCAAAGTCTTCAGGGTGATTGTTTACAAATTGGTTTGGTAATCTTTTTGTCAGAGGTTCCTAATTGTGGCAGAAGGTTTTAGTTGGGAAGTTCACCTTAGAAGCGGATAGTTCATTGTGGATGAGGACAGTTTTTGATCGCCTTTGTCTTTAATAGGTCGGGTTCAGCTATTAAACTACTAGTGTGGGTTCCTTTCGTGCCTGACCACGGTTATGCAGGGGCATTTGAAATTTGGTCTAGTGGCTTAAGATGTTTAGTCTTGTGTTTCTATTCAACAGGAGAAAATCTTTGAGCCCATTTTGCACCTGCTTTTCGAGGATGAAGCCCGTTTGGAGCTCATGGACCCAGTCGTTATCCCTATACTTGATATTCTTTCGTTCTACTCGCAGCATAAACAGCTTGCTAAAGTAAGATGTTGTCTTGTAAAGCATCGCTAGTATTTTTTTTAGAAACTTTTTGTTTTGATTTTTTAGTATTTATAGTATTTTGTAGTATTTTTTAAAAACTTTTATATTCTGAACAAGTTTCCTTTATGTTCTGACGCTACCCAGTTACAGGCCATGCAAGATAATTGATAGATTTACACATGCAGCTAGTTGATAAGTGGTTCTTTGCATTCGCGTTTCTGAGAAATCTTGAGTTTTGGGCGTCTCAAGAATAAAGCTTTGCGTTGCGGTAGTAGTCTTTTCGCGAAAGTGTTTATAATTTATTTCTTTGACACGGGTTTTGCTCATGCTACTAGTTTTTCACCAAGGCACGTTTTCGTACTCGAGGACGTGCGTATACGTCCGTACTACGTGCATATACTTTACCGTTCTTGATAGTTTCTATTGTAGAAATGCTTTTGCTAGCGTTGCTTCCTAGCCTTGCGTGCTGATAAAAGATATTCAAGTGCTGGCGCGTCGCTGGAACTTAGTCTAGTCATGTGCTGGTTTATAAAATTTCGTTCTTCTAGATTCTGTTGAAATCTCCACACTGGTTGCCTTCTCCATCCAGTCAGATCTCCGGCAGCCTATTTGAGAGCAACACAATAATCGGTAGACTCCTTGGGCTATCCTGTCTGCCGAGGAGCGCAGATGCTCAGGTATAACGCTTGCTGTAATACTTTGAAGCTGGGTCATGGGCGGGGAAATACAGGAAGCAGGCAGAATTTTTGCAATATGGAAAGATTCATGTACAGTGACTTGTCGCAATTTTATGGCATTTATAGTTTGCATAGATAAAATGCAGATCGAAGTATTGTTTGTGGTTACATAACTTGGTAACACCCTAGAAGTGTTAAAGGCCATGGAAAATTGCTCATGCTTTTTGCTGTATGCCTAAAAAAAAAATAATGGGCAGGGACCTGTATTCTACCATAAAAGACTGTGAAGGAGAGAGTTATTGTTATTAGTTGCTATTGTTAGAGTTATAACGCATTGGAGCTCAATGTAGTCGTGTTCCACGCAGATGGATCCTATTTTATACCTCTATTTTCAGAGGCCCGGCAACATAAGTCACTACTCAGGCCAATTCTTCTTTGCAACCTAAATTTATATAGAATAGGGTTAGTATGAATGGGTATAAGAAGAAGTGCCCTGATGCGGCTGCACAGTATTTCCTTGACTGTTAGTGAAGTCTGTCATATTGTTGCAGCTTGTCTTGTAATGGAAATTTTATTGCTAGGACTAGGGGCTCTGCCTGGGCTAGAAGGGGTGTGTTAAACCCGTAGTGTGCGCTGGGATTTTTTTCCTTATACGGCTTATACAACACGCTCGCACTCATAATGTTGAGCTGAACATCGCTTAGTTCTATAACGCGGTATTATAAACAACGTGTCTCGTCACCTGTTCTACTGGCGAAAAACATTGCACCGTGAACGGATAACTCAGCAATAAGGCATTAAAATGAATGCTTTATTTGTCAATCTCTAACGCAGGATCATTTTTTGGAGCCTTCCAAGCAATCAGAGCCGGAAATGGAGGCTATCATCTCCAATGTGCGCGTTCAGCTGGACCACCTTGTGGCCAGACTCCATGAAATAATCTACAACATCTTGCAGGACTCGAGCAATGTGCACGAGGTTCTCAAGTGGTTTGGGCTGTGTCTCTACTTTAACAGCAACCGAAGCAAGGTAGCTTGTTTTTCTTGGTTGGCCTTTTATTTTTGGCTGGTTTGTGACAACGCATCACTTGTAACTCGTGTGGTCAGATAATAGTTTAAATATGCTTGTGTCTCGTGCCGAGCAAAATACCCGTTGGTTGGTACCGTGTCTTATTTGTCGTTGTAGTTTTTTCTGTTTTTCTTGATTGGCATTTTTATTGCTGTCTGGTCATTTACTTGTTGGCCATGTATGCAGAACATGTCTGCAGAAGTTAGCTAGCGCTCCAGGTCCCCATCTAACCTTGTAATATTCAAGGCATTAAAGAGTATGGTGAATAAATGTATTGCGCATATTATTTGCATTCATAAAGTGTTTTTATTCGACTTTATCGTAATAGTTGTGGGCGTGTGTGTGGGGGGGTGTGTGTGGGGGGGGGGGGGTCAGATCAACAGATCGAGTCGCTTCCGAATGCTTTGAGAGATTGCTTGACCCCGTACACCCAACCACATTCCCTTATCATAAGCCTTTATCGAAATTCGAATCACAAGCTTCTTTTCTTACCGCAGGCCTATAGTTACATTTCTTTTGTACAAAGTTCCAGCTAAACTCCATGACAGGAAAGTGGCCCCCGTTAATTGCGATTCTACCTGGCAATATCTGGTCTTACATCTGCGTGTATCTTGGGTTTTGTTGGGAGCTATTGATATCATTCCGGAAGTGCTGTGCGCTGGTGTTCTAGAACTTATTGTTTATTAATTTTACACCCTGTTTTCTTTCTAGATGTATGTCGATCCGAAGCAAGTGGCTAAGGATGGTTTCTTTCTCAACCTCAGTCACCTGTTGCTAAAATTCTGCGAGCCTTTTTTGTCCCCCGAGTCAAAGCTGCTCTTGAAAATCGATGTCCGCTATGGGTCTGTTGCTATGTCTGCGCCAGCCATTTTGAGTCCGAACGCTCAGATGCATCTAGTTGACCTGCCAAAGTTTGACGTCATGGTGCCAAAGCCGAGCAACAGTAAGGAATGCTTTGGAATGTATTTGCATGTAGCTATGTGTAATGCTGAGTTTTTAACGAATATTCGAAGGTGGTGCAGTATTTTCATGGTGTTACCATCTCGCAATCTCTCTTTGTTTCTCTTCATGTACTTGAACCAGATAAATGACGTAGATTCAATGCTGGACCAAAATGCCCTTGTGTAAAAATCACTTGATTTCCGTGGTTACATAGAGTTAATGACTTTATTTAGTCTTATCTTGTTTTCCACCGTGGGACGTATGAAGGGTTTGTTAATGTCTTTTCAAGTCAGAGCAAGAAGTTATAAGCCCTTGTTCTTTTTTTTTTTCTTTTTTACGGTTATTTAATTGACGACGTTACTAATTAATAAATAATCGTAATACTCATTGTAGTCGTTCATCCTCTCGTTTAGTGCCAGCCGTAAACGCCGAAGAGGTGCAGTTTCGGTTCACCACGGAGATATTCTACATGTCGCATCTGTGTATCAAGTTGGGTAAGGGTGATAAACTGGAAAGTATAATCAGTCAAGTATTACTTTGCCTGCTTACGTTTCTGGCGCCGTTTGAATCCCGTGAATGTTCGGGGTTTAAATTATTCGGCGACAAACAGCGCACTTGATGTGTTAGCGGAGGCAAGCTTGAGAGATCTTCTTGGTGGTTGATTCTGTTTTTTTTTTTATTAGAAGGCGTAGCTCGTCTAGTGTAACTTAAAGAGTATGTGCGAGCAGGGATTTGTGTTGGTTCTGGCATTGCTCACGTGATGAAAGTCGCAGAGTTTGGAGCAGAGTGCAGTGTTTGGACAAATGGGAGAACGTGTGTAAGGAAAAGTAGTTATGGGTATGTGAACGGAAAGGGGTTTAGTATATAGGAAAGTTACCTGGGTATAATCCAACCAGAGCTGGGTATTCCGGCCTAGTGGTTTTTTGTTCATGTAGGGAGAAACTAGGAGATGTAGATATTATTGATTATTGAAGGTTAGTCCTATATTTTTCTTATTTTTACTTGTTCTCTATGATGTTGACATTGTAATGCTTATTTAATTCTTAGTTTTTGTTTACCGTGGTTATATTTTCTAATCTTTAAAATTGCGTTTCCAATATCTTTTGCAGGTTGGGCAAATATCTTCGATGGCTACTCGAAACTAATGCAGGAGCTGAGTAAGGTGCGATCACTTCACTTAAATAAGCACGTTTTTAAAATAAATTAAGAATATCCACTTCACTTTCATAAGCACGTTTATTAAGGTTTTGGATGCCCATGCAAAAGAATATTCACTTGCTCTGCGCTCTTGCAGAAGAATATATTATATTGTCAACTTAAGAGATGCGAAAGTTGCAAACAAATATGGCATAGGGAGATCTGCTTTACCACGTGCACCCAATCATATTCCTTTGCCATAAGCTTCTATCGAAATTCCCTTATCACGGGCTTTTTTCCTTACTGCAGCCCTATAGTGAGACTCGTTTACTACATAGTTCCTTCGAAATGCCTTTACAGCCGCCTTCGGGAAGATTCTGTCACTATATACTCAGAGTGCGATTCTTTCGAGTTCTATTTTCAGATGAGTGCAGCATATCAGGACATGAGAGCACAGGGTATGATGGACGATTCGGTGACTGCGTTCAAGAACCAGTTCGAAAACAAGATCCGCCATCAACTTGCCATTAAGGCATGTCGGCTGCCGTGCGATTAGCTTCATCGTGCATGTAGTCCTATTTAGACCTTTTTTAATGGCTTTCGGTATATATATATATATATATA
>QQSS02049103.1:0-18262 GCA_003687565.2 Craspedacusta sowerbii
GGCTATGAGATTTTAATGCAGAAAAAGTGAATTTTAAGGTCCAAAGTAAATGTTTGAGTGCGCCGAAATTTTTAATTGTTTTCCTCTGCCTGTAGTCTGGACAAACGTAATTGGTCTCGTTCGAGTGAATCGCTATCCAGTCAGCGGAAGGCCAAAAAAAATTTACGCTTGAAGGTCCGGAATTTCATTACAATGCAATACTCTGAAAGCCTTCAGTTCGGGGCGAGTTGAAACACCCTCTGCTCTGGGAGACCGAGTTAGATGGCAACGATTAACGTTGGCCGTCCTGTTGCCTTGGCTCCGATTACCCAGCAGCTGCTCAGCTCACAGCTTGCCAAATAGTCCAAATGATCGAGTCGAACATTCCGGTGACCACCCGCAACGTAGCTTGTGGAGGATGGGAGAATTGCTGCTAATGAACAGAGTCTTGCCATAGAAAGATTGAATCTCGTCTAGTACTAACGAATGATAACGAAGTCTTGTTTTTATTGTTCTTGTTACGGTGTGCTAGAGCCGGTCTTTCAAGAAAATGGAGCATAAGAAATCACATCTGGTGCAAAGCGAGAGCCTGATTGAAAAAGCCTCTGTTGTTTATGCTATGTTTGTCAAGGTGATTTCGGCGTCCTTCCTCTTTGCCTTTGCAAGCATGATTTTTTTTGTTAATCAGCGTGTAAAGAGTAAAGCTGTTGCAAATAAGATATGCTTTTGTTCACAGTATTTGTGAGTTTGCTTTATCCTCGCAGTAGTATGTAAGTGGGTTTGAGATAATGATGTGAAACTAGGACAATAATGCTTGCTTAGTTTCTGTCATGCTTTATTGTAATTTTTGAAACTGCATAATTGCAGATTCACCACTTCACAGTTGACTAATTAATGCTCACAACAGTTCTATAGGTTTAGAAACTGTAACTACTTGATCCCTGAAGTAATGATGAAAAACTTCAAAAGGACCCACTTTGCAGCTAACGAATCAACACTCGCAACCGTTCTATAGGGTTAGAAACTGATAAACTACTTCCCATGATCCCTAAAATAATGATGCGAAGCTTGAACAACGATAACTTTCAGGTGCTTGTAGAGAGTCTTAGAACTTGTTGTGGTTCATAATAATAATTGACTTTAGTTGGTAATAACAGCCTTCAGTGGCTTATAAATATGGAATGTTCCTTAGAAAAGCTCAGCTGCAGTTTCAACTCCTGCTTAATTTACACCATCGCTAATCACTCCAATTCTTTGAGCTAACTTCAACGGAATGATGAATCGGTCTTATAATCAATGGTAGATTACGATCTTCCAGTGAAATTTACTGTTTAATCCTGATGTTTCCACCAAACTTAAGTATCAGCCTTTGAAACCATCATTTGCTTGCGTTAAACCATGTTAATGCCAAAACCCTTTTTTAGCTTCTCGCGTAAATGTTCTTATCCAAAAGCTTGCATTCTTTGTTAACGCCTCAAGGTTTTGTCTAGCAAGTTTTATTTGAAAATATGCAAATAGGCTTAAAAAAGCACTTGCTGTTTTTATCTGACTTGGAATGGCGAAACTACCGGATCTATATCAGAAGAAGGCGGTCATGTTTAGACGACGGGGCGTAAAAAGAGCAGACATGATCGAAACGAAGGAAATGTATTCCTGAGGAAATAAAACACTAAGGAGTAGCTGCAAGCTGTGAAATTAAAACTAAACAACACAAAACGAAATTTAAAAAATTCATATGCTGGTGGTACTGACCTATTTGACCTACACATCGTACCACGCTGCCTCAATTGAGACTGGCATGCAAAAAATGCAGCGTGTTGACGTGACAAAAGAGTGTTCAATCTGCTAGTTCTTCGCATTTGAGGGAACAAAAAGTTGCTTTAACAGGCAGCAATGTATGTAGTAAGCTAGGGCAATATAAAGAAGGCTATACTACAGCTAATAAGTACATTTCTTCAAATGGAGGGTAACCCATGGAGAATAAACTTGACGTGGTGGGAGAAAAACAACTCAGAATTAACGGCACCAATTTAAATCAGCATAAAAATTCTTATCGCAAATCGCTCCCTAATATAGTAGGACAAGATACTCGCGATATCAGCTTTAAGTCACTTTTCCGCCACCGTTCTTCCGCCAAGGATTCGTTATTTTGATCGTTATTTTAAGGTTTGCACTTAGTCACAAAACTGCACTTCCTTTATAGATGTCAGGCGCAAAATAACTGGAAAAGCGAGTCTAATGCTCGTCTGCTATTAGCTAATTTCTGCGCATAATCAAGCTAAATTCTAAAAAAATTAATTTGCTTAATTTTCGGGTGCATATTCGGGTTCTAAACCATGCTTCTATCGAAGGTATGTAGACGACGTATTTTTGTTTGTTTAAATCAATGAGTGATGTTGAGGCTTTTCTAGAGTACCTGAACAGCAGACACCCTAGCATTAAGTTTACGGTTGAATATGAAACAGATCGGAAACTGCCGTTTCTCGATGTTTTAGGAGACGAAATAAATGGCGATTGTTTCATCACTTCTATTTACCGTAAAGCGACATTTACCGGTCTACTCACTAACTTTAACAGCTTCTGCAGCAATTCATATAAGATTGGCTTGATCAAAACCCTCATCGATCGCGTATTTAAAATTAATAGTTCATGGTCTGGGTTTCACAGCGATTTAGAAAAAACTACGACTATTCTAGCAAAAAATCAATTCCCCGAGAGCCTCATCAGCAAATATGTAAAGTCCTATCTGCATAATAAGTTTGAATCCAAGACTAACCCATGTGATAAATCATCGGCGGGTGAACGAACGCGCTACTACAAGCTCCCTTATATAGGTTTTGTATCTAAGTTAACTAACCAAAAAATTCGTAACATTGTTAGTAGGTATTGCGCAGGTATTGATGTTAACTTATTTTTGTTTCATTCAAGTCTGGGTCTTACTTTTCTATAAAGAATCCGCTTACCAAATGTTTACAATCTGGAGTTATTTATAAATTTGTTTGTGCTGGCTGTAATGCCTGCTAAATCGGAGAACCCTCCAGACATCTGAAAACTCGGATTGATGAACACTTGGGAAAAGATTAAGTCCTCGCATATTTACAAACACTTGCAAGCGAGCGATGAATGTAAGCGCCAGTGTTCTGATCTTTGTTTTTCTGTTTTAGATGAAGCCCCGACGGACTTTCAGTGGAAACTGAAGGAGGCCATGTTTATTCAATGGCTAAAACCTAACCTTAACATCCAAGTTAACCATCTAGCTCTTACTCTTTCTAGCTAGATCTATTCTTTCTCCCTTCCTCTAGTTCTTTCTACTCTGTTCTTCTCTCACTTGTTGCGCGCGCTTGCGTACAGGTGTTATTCCCTCTTGTTTTTTATTAGTGAACTATAGTTTACTTTGTGCCGTCCCTTCCGGAAATGTTAACTGTTTGCCGAGTGAGCATTTGTAGCGTCAATTATTGACCAATTGGTGTAATCACGCCTTTTTATTTAAACGCTTGTGATATAATTTTTGTCCTACAAGATTAAAAAAGTGGACGTTTTTCTGTTGTGAATTTAGCGCTACTTCGACCATTTGGTAAAAAATTAATTATGTTGTTAGGTTTCAAATACTGCATTAATTGCTGGCCCTAATGTCTTAATTACATCAAGGCTTTTGTAAGACTCGTCGTCAAATTTTTCTCCCTTGCCGTGATCCTGCAACGATATTCAACTTTCACGACGCCACGATTCGCTTTTGAAGCAGGCCGTGGTAAAAAAAAAAAACAACTTCAGAGTTCTGGTATACAACTTTTATTTCCTTCGACCTGCGGAGGTTTAATTACGCACCTTCCCTCTACACACTGCATGGGCTACACTAGAAAGAGCACATGCACTTCTTGTCTAGTCCGATGCTCATGTGCAAGCGTTACTTCCAATTAGCAGATCCTAAGCCAAAGCAAGCGCTCTGATTAAAGCCAGAGCACCTTTTAGTAGACCAACTCAACTATCCTGGAAATCATCGCATGTTTCATTTCATTCTATGTGCGAATGTTTGAGCATGTATATTCTATACAGAGAGTAGCACAGCAATGCTGATAAATTCATTTTCTTAAAAACAAAGCTTTTTAAAGAAATTAAATTAACTTCGCACACAAACTAAATCTCAAGCATATTCCAGTACCTCGAGACAAGCGAACGATGATCCGCAAAGTATCACAATCGCCAAAACAACCTAGAAAATACAACCGCAGTCGACTATCCTTACGTCTTCACAGCCACCTATCCGATTCATAGTTGTCGTAACAAAAACACAAGCACACCCAACGTCCATGAACTGTACAACGAATTTATATCGCCAGCATCACACACGGAAGACCACCACAGGCTAGCACTACTGAATAACACAGAAGAAAACAAGAAGCTTAACGGGCGAAAGTAAAATGGCTGTTCAGCTAGCTAGCCGCTACGACTCCACTCGGCAAAATTAAGAGAACGGGCTCACTAGAACGCCTCGCATTGCTGGAGCGTTACGACCCCGACTCCGCCACCCAGACGGCGATAGTTCATACCACTCTGCAGCTTCCACTGGTTGCTTGCTTGGTCATATACCTCGATCGTTTTTAGATACGTAGTGCCGTCAAAGCCACCGACAGCAATAAGGACTCCATTGACTACAGCAAGACCGACTCCACTTCGACGCGAATTCAAAGCGACCACAGGTGTCCACGAGTTCGTTTTTGGGTCGTACTTTTCAGCACTGCTCAGCTCCGTTGTGTCGTCACGACCTCCAACTTGAAAAAGCAGGCAGCGGCAATGACATCACAAGAAAAAACGCAAATCGGAATATTCATGTCATAAGCCAGAAGAAACACGATCGCAATATCCGCCGAAGTATCAGTTACCGAAAAAGCAGAAGCATTATCAATTTTAAAATTCCGAAGCATTAGAAATTTAAAAAAACCAAAGCATTATGAATTTTCAAACCAAGAAGCATTGATATCAATTTTAAAATCGCGAAGCATGATCAAACTAACGCAAACTTGAGCAAGCCCAGTCCATTAGGATTCTAAGCTGGAAAATCAGCTTAATTTACTTTCAAAACGCAACGTAACTGTCAAGTTAGTCCGCCCTAATCTCAGAAATAATCCCCGAAAGAAGTTAGCTAAAATAAGGCAGAACAGATAAAGCTTTTTTAACAAAATTAAACTAACCAGCATAAATGCAGCCCTGATAGACGGCAGCGCCCAAATGCTTTCTTTTCGTACCCATAGGGCGTATGGGCGACCACTGGTTGCAAGAAGGATCAAATTTCTCGACAGAACTCAGCGGAGAAGTTCCATCAGACCCCCCGATAGCGAACAAATAGCCGTCCAAAACCGCCACAGCGACACCTAGAGCGGAACAGCCGAATAAATTCCTGATAGCGCATTAAGCAACCCGGAATACAACTGCTCGCATACTTTGGCTTCCGCTTTCATTAGCCTCATTAAACGAGTATTAAATTCTCTTCAAGAGTAGCTTTCCGATTTCCAAAAATCTGGCTTATTCGACTCCTGAGCTGCTCGTAGCCACGTAGACCAGTAGCTAGGAGTTTCAGCAGCAATATCAGAGTTGTTTCATTCCCGACTTTTCGTCAGTGCTGAGGTCTCTCCAGTACGCCGCAACTGATTTTCTCTTTAAGAGACTTCAGCATGGCAGAAAGTAAGGAATAAAACAAACCTGAGAGAAGCAAAGCTGCCCAGAATATAAAATCCAAGTAATGACAAACATGATTCACGATAAAACCTATCTACGTTAGCGTGGGGCAAGTGTATTCATAAGCCGGCCAAATAACAAGTCTTCATAGTGGCCAAACAAAGCACCTTGGGTAGTACCATCATGTTCGAACATATCAACAGTACTAGTTCACTAAAACCACCAACTAAACTGCTTAATAAACTGAAATTTTTAATGATTTTGATAAAATGTCATACCATTTATACTAAAACAGAGATAATATTCTGAGCAATTATATACCTAGCCCTAGTGAGCTTGTTCCACAACCGGATTTACGATTAGCTCAGATACAAAGAATTGCGAAAATAAAAACATTTTTTTGTTTGTTAAAAATAGTCCTAGTGAACTAAATAAACTATAGGTTATCAGGGGAGCGCATTGATTCAAAGGAATAAAGGAATAAACACTTACCAGGTTTATATACTTACCAAGCCGTCTCGAACTCATCGGCGAGATACGAATCCATGAGTTGGCCTTCGAGTCGTAGCGCTCAACTATGTTCAGACACGACACACCGTCTTGCCCACCAACAGCATACATAAATCTGGAAAACAGAGGATGCACCATGTAATTCATTGCCCTTACTGACAAACCATATTTTAAGCACCCTGCTGCTGCTGCTCATACCACGGTGAGAAGCATGTTCAGAAATTCCAACGAAGTAACACACTATTGCCATGGAAGAGCTTAATTTCAAATATGAGGATTTCAACTATAAGCAGACCGTGTTTGTGAAACTGGGGGAGTACTTAGATGCGTAAAGATCGTACTTCTTCAAAAACGGAAACTTGGTGACCACGCCCAACAACAAACGCTAAACTGGAGACACAACGCTCAACGCATAGCCAGTACTAAGGGGATCTTTTGATTGTCAGAACAATTGAACTATGTGCTTTAAAAATGAAGATTCATACTCAACACAAAAAAAAAATTTTAATTCGAAAAACGAATTCAAAAAGTCATAATTAACACAAGGCATGCGCTCAATCCATTCACTCACAAATTAAAAGACCATTTTAAACCAAGCCACATGGTTGGGCAAGGACTCTTTGACATGCTTACCCAGATAAGACAGCAACGCCAACACTGGTCCTGCATGTACTTGTCGGGGCAACGTCGGAGCTCCACTGATTCGTCTTCGGATCGTATCGCTCCACTGAATTTAAATAGCTGGAGCCATCATGCCCACCAACTGCATAGAGGAGGTCATCCAATACAGCGACACCAACACCACAACGCCTCTTGTTCATGCTGGATACCATATGCCACTCGTTTTTGTGCGGGTTGTACCTAAGGGAAAAGCGCTTACGAGTAGATCATAGACATCTAAGACGCTGACTAAGACCTTCTGCGCATTATTATCCACCCTTAAATAAATATAAAATCCATCCAGCCTCCTTTGGTATTAGTATCTCACTCCAAGTAAATATATAACAATCGCAGAACACATTTTTTCACGCAGAATTTCCATGTGTCTATCACTTTTACACAATCACATAGCAACGAGAACGAGAATCAAAACACAAAATTGCAATCCTCTCTTTCTCTGTATTACCGACATCACTGGGAAGTGTATCGGACTACAGGTGAAACCTGACGCGATCAATCCTCTGCAGGAACCTCGGCACCGTCATAGGAACATGTGCGGCCGAAATATTGGATAAAAATTTTTCAGTGCGCACATTGCGGATGGAGGATGTCCACAAAATTCAAGTTTCCGTGGCGCATATTGCCGCCGATAGCACAGTCGAAGTATACGGACGTCACTGGTAGTGAGGGGGAATATCCTGGGAGACTTCTATACTAAACGAACCCAGTTGACGTTTTGTAAAGCACGTGATCCCAGTTATGAAGCTGATGGTGCTGCTCAAACACGTGAACCGATCAAAGGCCTCCAGGCTTCAACAATCAACTGTGATGGGGAGCAAGGCCCCAGATGGTCGCACGGTTGCATGATCATCGACTTTTTTTGGCGCTGATAGGCAGCGCAACTTTCATGCTTCTCATCCAGCTTAATTCTAAGGCCTGCAGACCTTGGCTGGCAGCGCGATTTCATCATCGGTAGCACGCTCTTGAACGTCTAAGTCTACGCACATAGCTTGATGATGCTGCTAACGCTTTTCAAATGAAAAAATATATATACAGGATTAAGAAGAACAAAATAGGGGGTACAATGATGCCTTGTCTGCGGCCAGCCTCCATTCAGTCATTGTAGATGCACCTTATGCAACGCCTAGACATACTCCATGTTGCTAAAACTCTGCGTTATTCCACGATGTCCTTTAAGGGCAATATTGATCGCAGTATGAGCGTCCGGCATGCATCGTAGGATTTTGCGTAGGGGCATGCTCGCAGCAGCTTACGACAGTCGGTAAGTGAACGAAAAAGATAATGCAAAAAACGAAAAAATATGCAAATTAACGAAGTCCCAAAACAGCCAGCAATAACTGTTAGCGCTAAACATAATGGGCGAGTTTCTGAGTTTACTCTGAGCACCTAGCTCAGATATCTAAGTGCGCCGCAAACTCGATTGCGAGTTCACTTAAGACACTAACCTAGAAAGATAACCGTCCCTGGTCCTCTATGGTACAAAGAGGTAATACAGATTTTTATAAAGTCAAGCGCTAAACACGACGACACTAACAGCACGATTGCCCACCCGCTAAAACACTCGGCGCAGCGGCATAACTCGCCACTGCCGAAGATCCTTTGTAAGCGGTGAGTACGTGAGCATATTTTGCAGTCTTGCGGGAACACACCGTGGATAAAGCAATTTGCTAATTTCTAGACTACACGCAGAAGTACTACAACGCTACAACCCTTGGCGCATTATGTAGCAAACAAGTACCAAAATGTTTGCCTAACATCATCATAACACCATACAAGCAAATTTCAAAATACCAAATCCCTGCTGCAAACATAGCAGGCCCTACATATGACGTGCATAGAAAAGAAACAATCATTACTAGATGCACGCTAATGCCTGAATAATACCGTAGATAAACCTTGACTCAGCATGCTCTTTAATAACAAGTACACCCATAACGGCAATACTGCATACAACACTCCACAAAAGCTATTTGGATGATGAAGTATGCATAAACACTAGTTATTTTTTGGCTCAAACTGTCTTTGACATATTAGTGCCACTCTTTCGAAAACGAAATCCTTATCAAGAGAACAAGAACTTACTACAACTTTATATGAGTATTTTTATTTAGCTCTAAGCAACGACCTACAACAATATTACAGTGTGGCCGTTTAAATAAATTAGAAGCTGCATCTTGGTCTTATAACTTATAACTATATATCTCGAATTCTAACCTTTTTCAAATGCTTAATGAATAGCTTGAAACGAGAAGGCAGAGCATAAATTCTATAAAAAATTGGCTAACCTTTCAACACTGTTGATAGCATCACCAGTGCACCAACCACCAACAGCAAACAAGACTTCTCCTCGCTTACTTGGCTGCCTTGGTTTGAAACGAGATCCCTGCATCAGTAAGCGCTGCTCAGGCAGGAGAAGGTAGTTTTTTGCCTCATCAAGGAGTTCACGACAAGTTTCGTCATTTTTAATGAGAACATCTGCACTTACAGTAGTAACCAAAAACTTTGCACTTACTAATGGTAGTCGTACATGTTTGAGAACCTCTCTCAGACATTCTCTACGCTCTTGGATATTATACTTCACCCATTTCATAACAGCAGTAAATACCTCTTCCTCTGAATTTACATTCAGTTCGTCACTTGAGATAATGTCACACAAGTGGCTTACTGGCAACAACAAAAACTCTTCGCTCCCAATAACATCTTGAAAATTATGCAGTGTGTACAAATCTGCCACATGCAGTAAATCAGTGCATGCATGTGTGTCAGCAAACGCCTTAATACCCAAGCAATTGGATGGGTCAAGCTGCTTTTTTAAGAACTCACAGCATGCTTCTTGGATTTCATTTAACTGCAACAAGCAAGCAGCAGGTAGCACAGTTTGTACATTGGTTTCATCAATTTTTATACATGATGTATAGGTAAAATCAATTAACAGCTCCATAGCTCGTTCATCAACATCTTTTATAGTCACCTCACTTTGCTTACTTTCAGCCAAGTCATTTGTAAACATGGCACGAAAGTACGGACAACATGCAGAAAGAACTATCTTATGAGCATGAAGGGTTTGGTGGCCAACTTTGATTACAATATCACACAATTCTTTTGTTTTACGCAAAGAATCCAGCGTTGCCAGCAAAACTTTTGGATGCCTTTCTGAGGAATGCAAGTAGTAGGGCTTAACATTTAAACAAGACTGAGCCAACCGCAAAGGGATGCCATTTCTGGAATTGATGTGTGTTCTTGAGACTGAAATTGAGTTACGAGTACTACTTAAGACTGAGGGAATATTCCTCAATTCTTTTTCTTCAACCGCTGAAGGAACATCATAGCTGGCCATAAGGGCTGGAGAAGCAAATCTAGGTTGATCCAAAACTAACTGAGGAGGCAGTTCCTCAGGAGGTAGGTCCATTTCACAAGTGTCTTCGTCTACTAAATATAAAATTAGAATCATATTTAACTTACAATTAACAATAAGTTCAAGTGGAATATTGCATGTACGTAAACACCAGCTAAAAGGAATCGAAAAATGCTGGATAAATCTTAGAAATCCCCTGCGAGCAATAGAAAAAAATTTGCACTAGAAGAGCAAACAGGTCTGTAACACCAATTCCAGCTGTTTAACTAGAGCAATATTTGCAAGTACATGTACCCAACTATGAAAAAAGTAGTGGCTGACGACATGAACTAGTTTCTACAACGTTTTACACAAAATCAGTAGTTTATTTTCATCTATAAGGCCAAATACCGAATCGCAGTTTGAGGAAAATTTAAAACTTAGAACAATGGAAAGGAACAATCTTTTGCCCTTATTTTGAACTTCATGATAAATTTAGTTGCACAATTCAAGAACCTGGAACAAACAGCAGAAGGTAACCAAATGTTTTTAAAAAAGTTATTCAATATTGCATAGCAAAACATTCCACATTTCACAGCTGCTTACAATAGACTATCACTATCTTTTTCGTCTATGGTTTTTTTTCGGCCATTTCAGTTATACTAAGATGCATAAAAGATGGTGACTGGTTTTACCAAATCTGAAGAACAAAACTAGCTAGTATTAAAATAACATAGCAGTACATTTAGTGTGTATATGTATACATATTCAACGACAAAAATATGAGCAAGGAAATCTAGAAAAGCATAATGGAACCTCTTCCCACAATGTCTGATAGTCAAGATAGCAAGACAAAGCATATCCTTAACATAGAAATACATGTTGAAGAGGATGGGAATCAATGTGTCTATAGGATCGGTAACCGGATCCATAACATGCTTGGAGGAGCAGGTGTGACTTTAGAGCGTAGGTATGCGGCATTTTTGATGTCTGCATTTCCATTTTGTTTTAGCAGACACATAAAACTATCCTGTGAATAATTTCTCTGTTATTTTCTTAAAAGTTATTTTCAAGTTTATGGTTAAATTATTTTGATTGATCAGGCTTGCAGCATCAACAAGACTTCATAATATACAATAAAAGATTTTTTCCTGAGCATTTGGAGGATGCGTGAATGTTAAGCTTTGATGGCGGATATGGAAGTTGGGGCCACACCAGCATTACTTGTGTCATACTCATATAAAAAGTTTGAAATAAGCCATGAGATTCTTAAGCACAAGCAGGGATTTCTTGTAGTAGATGCCACGAACACAGAGGCAAAGCCTAAGTAAATGGTCAGGGACCTTACACATTATTAAACGCTTTGAAGATAGAACCAGCACGAGCAGTTCAATCAGAGAATGTCTTCATATAGGTAGCTTCCTTATGAAGCAAAATCAAGTAGTATAGCTTTGTTCAGTCCTTTGAAGATCCAGTCACTTACTTTATGATACGCTTTTGTTCCCAGAACGTAGTAATTGGTTAAGAACAAAGCAATGCAGTCACTATTTTTGGTATATGCTGACATCATTTTCCTAAATTTACCTCAAAGGTACAATAACATTCAATTTTTTTCCTCGCCTCTATCACTGTGAGGAAAAAAATTGAATGCTGTTGTACCTTTGAGGTAAATTTAGGAAAATGAAGTCAGCATATACCAAAAATATTGATTTGATTGCTTTGTTTTTAACCCAATTACTCTGTGCTGGGAACAAAAGCGTATCTTAAATTTAGCCCAGGTGCTTCAATGTGTCACATGGGTATAGGTAGTTTTAAAAACTACTTTCATTCATATATATTGGGCACCTGCTTTGGGGAGGAAGATAACCTTTCCAAATTAATGTCAAAGACAATCCTGTAAGCCGACAGGCACTCTAGTTAGCCAGCAGTCACTGACATAGCATTTAGAGATTTCAGTGATTTCATAGTGAAAGTGAGGGTTGCATCGTCTGAATAAGGATTCGTCGTCAAAATCGGGTAGTAAGACTACATAACACAGAATCAAATAACTTGAGGTTTCAGTCAAATCCTCAGGGATTCAAAAAACCAACAGAGGAGAGATTCTGAAGTATCGAACTCTGTTCGGGCAGCATCTTTATTAATATTTCAGAAGCGTCCTTCATTACGCGCATTCGAACGCTTCAGGTACGGTGCGGAGGAAAGGTTTGCCTGTGCTTGCAAAATCTGCTGATTCATGCAACATCGTCCTTATTTCAGGATTTGAAACCGCACTTGCTTGCGAACGCTTCTTCGATTCATCTAACAATGAAAGTACGTTTTTGCAGACGTCAAATCAGTTACATATAACAGCGTCTACTATCTGCTTGAAAATTCAGTTACTTGGATGCTCTGGCACCAGAGACGAGATCCGGCAAGATCTTATTTGTTATAAGATATATCACTAGGACACTGGAATGGCTACGGAAGTGCTAACTGGTAGTCGCCAACATCATGTTCGAGTGAACCAGGTAGAAGCTCGAATTAAAAACGGTCTTAAGAACTTGCAAGGGCAAGCAGTTCTTGGAGAAGTGTCCAGAATTCTGATTGATACGGGAAATATCGCTAACTGGAACAGTCTAAAGTCAAGGAAAGTCACGCAAAGCCCGGCAAGTGAAGTGAGTACCTCGTGCATATCTAAGAACCGCTGACGTTTGTGATATTAAGCAGCAATGCGGGTTCTGGCTTTCTTTCTAGTATTTCCGAACACTGTGCCCGGAGACAAACCGTACCCTGTTACCCACAATGGAATAACTAAGGATGGAATATTCCATCCTATGTAGACTCATTTTTTTGAGCAAAAACGATTTCCATAGTTAAGTCGCTGTGGAAGTGATATTTGCGGACTGATTTTTAAATAAGTTTATTTGTTCTTTTGCTCATAATAAGTTTAATGTTAAACTATGCATGTATATGGCTTTTAGTTGTACTACAGCTTGCTGAAAACTCTACAGGATTGGTCTCAAGTAGATATACCTGACTCAGAGGTATGTTTTAAAGGATCAGGACTATCACTCAATAAGTCTCGTTTTGCTAAGGAGAATTTAACACCCACTTGTTTTTTGCAATTTATTAGGTCATTTTGTGTGATAATACTGATGTTGATTGGCGTTAGGCAGTTTTTGCTGTTAATGTAATCAAACCTGCTGTATGTGAACTGTTATTGTTTTAAAATTCATTTAGAATCCTCTTTACTATTTGTTCTGTCTTTGTTTTCCCAGAGCAATGGTACCGATGACTGCTTTGTTAAGAATAAGAATGCTGAGAGTCTAGAAAATCAGGAACGAGGATTGTATAAAGTTACAGGTACCTTTATTTTGATACAAGCGTAGTCTCTTAATTTAAGCCTGTTCTTTTGTTGTGTGAGGGGATACTTGTTGGTGTCCCTACATGCTTTGTCTTTATGCGAATGCGCAGATATTGCAGAGAATAATCTGATTCTCAGCGAAGCATTTCATACTTACCTGATGGTGCGGAGTATGTGCGGGAGGTATGTTAAGATTTGTTTGCATAGCACATATTGATGATGTTAAAATAATAACCATTAACTACTAATTAGTTCATAAATGTATTAGTTGTATTTTTTGCCAACTAAGTTAACATTAAATGGTATCTATTGTCTTTTCTAGTTAAGGTTTTCCTGCACAAATTTGACACGAAGTATCTGAAGGAGGCGATAGACAATGGTAGGTGATTTGCTGAAGTGTTTTTTTTTTCTGCAGAGTGATAAATGATTGAAACCTTAATTCTGTTTTTGACACTATACTGTTTGAAGGTTTTCATAATCATTATACTTAGTGCTGCAAGAGCTAAAGATTCAACATGTGGACACTGTATACCTCGCTCTTCCTCCCATTGATGACAAAACCCCGTTTTTAGAAGCAATGACTCCCTTTTGGCGGGTATGGACTTGGTAGCTTTTCATCTATTGTGCCTATCATATGCCTCTTGTCATTAATACCTACCTGGTTTGGTTGTGTATTAGAAGGGCCGTTTTTGTGCAAATGTAGATTATTTGCAGTGCCTTATAAGGCTTTTGCGCTTACCGCTTTTGTGTGATGTAAATTTTTTTAGTCTCTTAGAAGGACTTCTTTTGTGTAAATTTGTGATATTGAAGAGCTTCAATTACATATTCAGACCTATTATACTGTATTGGGAGTCACTATTATTTAATATGTAACTTTTGAATGCATTTTTTTCTTCCAAAGCTTTTGACGTCCTCCGTTTCTTATTTGTTGCTTCGGAATGCATTCCTTTTCTTCTAGAGATCTAAACTTATTTTCATCAAGGTTGTTTTTTCTGCATTAACATGAAGTCTTGTTGTTTGAATGTTAGTGGTTGTCCTAGCTAAAATAGTCAGGCTCAAATTATATAATTTTTTTTCAGGAGCTTGAAAGACTGCAGGAAGCTGGTATCACTACTCATATTTCGTCTTGTGATCTTGATGCTATTCGACTTAAGATGTTAATGGACATAGCTAAAGTAACCCTCATTCTCATGCGTAATTCATTAGTTCTTCTTGGGAGAATATATGTGCTTGTCAGTCAGTCAATGCCTTACCATTTGTCCTAGAATTAGTTGCTTTCTGCGGTAGTGGCTTGTTGAATATTTTGTTAGTGTACTTGTTGCTGTTAATTGGGCTGCTGCTACCTGCAAATGTGAAAAAATTTGCTTGATTCAGATTCGTCCTGAAGTCAATCAAGTAAACCTTACATCCTGCTGCCACATGCCTGAGGTGAGGGAGTTATATCCGTTGAGTTCAGAATGCATACAGGTAGGAGATCTGTTTGCATGGTTTCTGTCGACGACATGGAAGTTGGATAATGATCAACTTTATTGTGGCGGTCGCTGTAAAAAGATTTTTATCAGATGTTTTAAGAAATTACCTTAAATTCTTACGTTAAAAACACGGCTGTTCGAATAACATATCGTTTTTACTTTTTAATTGTTATCCATTCTTGATGTTTTGCAACAGCTCTGTGCTTCGGCTATTTCAATGCAGTGTTTAGTTGAGAAGCCATTTGTAAGCTTTACTGCTGCTCTCCCTCGGTAGGAAAACGCTGCGGTAGTCTAAAAAGCGGTGAGTAGAGTAAGCCTGTGATATGATGAATCGGTGGAGAAGCTTTTACGTCGGGAAAAGCTGCTCGAGTTTACATTCATTCATTCATTCATTGGTTTGAGTTTTTGAGTTAGCCTTTTGTTAGCTTTATTGTTTCATAAGATATTTTGCATTCCATTCAGGATTTGGTAGCATACGCAAAGCAAGTTAATGTTCTTTTACACACACACGGTGACCAACCAGGTAACGTCTATAACGGATATCCCTTGTAATGTTACTTGTCAAAGTTGCTGTGCATTTCGGCAAAAAAAAATATTTTTGTTCTGATTTTTTTTTTGTTTCGTCTTGGTGCGCTGTTATGTAATTTTTATTCCTTCATGTGACAAGTTAGATGTTATGTTTGTAAAGTTTGTCTGCTTTTAAAGCTAGGTGCTAAATCTTGTTAACCTTTAGTTTCTAGATCGCTTTTGGATACTTATAGAAACTCATTGGCCCCCCTCTCTCTCTCTCTCTCTCCGGTGCGCTCGAGAATGGACGAAACGTTCGTGTGCTAGGTTGTCGTTGCGATTGTTGTTTTATCTTACCGTTTATTCTCTGTTGTTCATGGTGCTCTACTTTGTATCTTAGTGATGCTCTCAGAAGACAGCTTGCAGCAGCTTGTCCATTCTGTCTACCCAAACATGGAGCGAAAATTGTCTACGAACTGGGTTCTGCGATACGCTGTTGTCGTCAAGTGTCGTGGCGTCATCATGAGCAAAGGGTTAGTTCCTTCTCGATATCGTCGAACTCCGCTTTTTTTTTGCTTTTGATATTTTCTACGTCCCCTTGTTGGCAAAGGGTTTGTAGCAAAACTATTCTGCTGCTTGCAGGCTTTAGAATGACTGCTACAATTGGATACTTTTTTTGACGGCGTTTCATTTTGCAGATGCTTATTGTAACTGAGTTGCCGCAGTATTTCATGCGCAACCTACATGTCCGAGCTTCGACAAATTTGATATTTGCAGGCTATGTAACGAATAAGTTTATTTTCTGTATATGCCGGGACGTTAAATCTTGCTTAGGTTGCAATTTCCGTGTTGTCCCTCTGTATTATCTGATCTGTGATATGATACTTCTTTAGATATATTGCATCATTCGAATGAAATCGAGTGCGAGTGAATTCAATAAAATATATTGCAAATTCGAAGGAATGAATATGTATTCGTACTAATCGAGAATAGACTGCCTCCGTCTTATTGTATATGGACTTTTTAACAGTTTATGTGCCCCCTGAGTCAAAGCTGTATATATTGAACTTGGTTGCTTTGTTGCTATGTTAGTATTTGTCCAATAAATTTTCTGTCACTCGAAGCTGCCTACTTAACTCAAATACAACCTCAACCCGATCATCCTTAAGCAGCTATGCCCCTACCTGGCCGGTCTTAAGTATGCCTTTTGCGTTTTATGCTCGTCGGTGAGAATGCTAAGGCGTACTACTCCAACCGGACTCACTGTTTGCGACACTATTCAGCTAATTGCGCAAGTCTGTTAGTCTCACCGAGTATTCTGCAATGGCTTTTGATGCTGCATGGAATTGCCTCTCCTTTCGCTTGTAAAGTGTTAGCTGAAAGTGCATGTGGGCTAACTCGTTGGGTTACTCCACATTTTCGGTTCTTTTATCGTTGTTTGTCAGACCTGTTTACCTGCCGCATTGAATTCGTCTGCCAGGAACGCAGTTGTTATTAATACCAATTTCCGTTTTGAAAAGTCTTGAAAATTGCTAATTAAGCGCATTTGCAAATCGGTTATGTACCACCGAGGTATTGTTCCTTGTTAATTACGTATGTTGTGTTTATTCTAAGCCCTTTTTTATTAAGTGTTAGCTTGCGCGTGTCCGCGGGGAGATGATGCACACATGTGAACTTTGACTTTGCGATTGGATATGGGCCATAGGTGTGAAATTCCGCGTTCCAAAATTCAGAATTTCCGCGTGGATATGGTGCGCAGGTGTGAAGGTCTGCGTGGATAGTGCTAACTGCATATCCGCGTGATAATATGACCGATCATCACGTGCTCAAGTGTGAACTGGCGCATGCAGCCGTCGCATGTAGCATAGCGCTTCAACTGAAATACAGTTCACGCCAAAACTCCATGTAAATGTTACCTCGTTATCAAATGGTCGAAGTAGCGCTAAATTCACAACCGCTTTCAGAAAAAAGACAGCTTGTTTAATTTTATAGAACATGCTTCGATCGGCTTTGATCATTTTCAACTAATACGAAAACTTTTGGTGAGTGAGCATTTGTAGTGTCAATTATTGACCAATTGGTGTTTTCACGGCTTCTTATTTAAACGCTTGTGATATAATTTTTCGTATTAGTTGAAAATGATCAAAGCTGATCGAAACATATCAAACAAAATTAAACAAGTCACCTCGTTATATGTGCTCGTAAGAATATATTCGTGTATATTCAAAAATATTCGTGTCTGTCCAAAGGGAAAAGTCTAGTTAGGGTGAATTGCGAGGGCAGGAAATGTGACAAGACATCTTCAAGTGCAAAGCCAAGCTCGTCTAAACCGGCACGCAAGCGCTATGCAACTCGTATTTGCAACCGTCTCTGAACGTTCAACGATTTGCCAGCCAACCGTCTTGAGTAAGATCGAACAATAAAAATAACACGATATTTTCTTTCCATTCGCGTCAATTTTGAATAGGAAATTCGCATTAACAATCCTTTTCCTTCCGCCTCTAGGTACTTAGTTTGTTGGAATATCGCATTTGGGGCCTGAAGACCAGTCTCTGGAACGTCTTGTTGACAAATTGACGGGCTTGGTGCTCGGATTACTCATTGCCAGACATGTATCCTACACCGAGAAGTTATTGAGTTTAACGATAGGATTTTCGCCCTGATCAGTATTCGATAAGTATCGAAACAACAACAACAACAACAACAATATTTATTTCTCTCCAGAAACGTACAGTACAGGACAAACCGCAAGCCTTCCGAAGG
>QQSS02049214.1:0-18262 GCA_003687565.2 Craspedacusta sowerbii
CTAGAACCAACACTGCCCCGCAACCCAGAAAGGTCGACAGTTCACGACAAAGGAAGAAAGGCGGCAGTGATACCCTAAGACAAGGCATACACGGAGCTCTTAAAACATAACTGACCTAGACCACAGAGACACTTTCATGGTCACCAGAAGAAATTAAGTAAGATGAAAATCCATAATAGAGGTTTTCTTAATAAGCGTTACAAACTAGGACACCAAAAACGAGTAGGAGGGTTAACCTCTCCAAGCAGGGCTTCATGCCCTGGACTGAACTGTATTCCTTTTAATTAACTCCAGTTAGTTACCTAATAGAACCTAGTCACAAGGTAAGCCTGCAGAAAATGAATATTTATGGAATAGAATTTTAACAGCTTTTGAAAGGCGCATAACGGACGAAGAGAAAAAAAAAAACAGACCATGCGAGTGTGTGAGACGAAGAGAGAGAGAGAGAGAGAGAGAGAGAAAGAGAGAGGAAGGGAGAGAGAGAGAGACACAAAAAGTTAGAATGATCTCGAAGATAACATATTTTCATAGTACAATGCTATATGCAAATCACCTTGACTTAATGTTGATGACTTGATATAGAGAAAATATTGGGATAAAAATTCATTGATAGGATCTGGACAAATCTATGTAAAACATGCAACAATTTCATAGGCTGACGCGCACTCTGGAGTTACAATCTTGCTATATATAAGCTAAACAAAATCTTCCCAAGCCCAAAAAAAAAACATGCATTCACTATCAATATGTTATATTGTCCAATCAGCAGCTACCAATATCTTGGATACTTACATAAGATACAGGACTGCTCTCATCCAGAATCTGAACTTGCTATCCACCCACTGGCTGAGCTTCACCAGTATATCAAAATATGCACAGAATATAGGTGCTTCAATTGCAAACACAAGCCCCCCAAATGATCTAAAAGGTTAAAAAAAAAAGACTGTTTAATTTTCAAGGATGAGACATAAACAAAAGTTTGATTGATTTCAAGTGCACATAATTAACTGTTGAGTAGCACAATACACAGATACTGAACTCTAGAATAGAGCGTGCGTGCACCCCAACTCACAAATGCATACGCACACACCAACAAACACACAAACATAAAACACAACCATACACAGATCCAAGTCATTTATCATAACACATGACTTGAGGATGACAACTGAAACTTCACATTTGAATGCATGCTAGTAGGCCTGCATAGGGCAGGCAACTTTGCAGTATTCACCAAGGTTATTCTCAAATGCACCGTCATTAATCCTTTACCAATTTTTATGTGCTCATAATTCTAGAAAGAGGCCAAAGTCTGCATCCCTGCAACTTGGACATGAAGCCCAGCATTGTGGCCCAATAGGGACTACATCATTTATTACCCCCCCCCCCACACACACACACACACACATACACATGGCTATACATAACTCCAGCAGACACACCATCATTCCCGGCCACTATCAACCAATAATCATGAATGGCAGCCCAAATACACTCCTGGATACCTATAAAAGTAGTACGTGTGGTTCCTATGCTGTTTCGTGACAGCAGCATTTCAATCGAATATCCAAATGCCATATCCTCCAACTTTCTCTAAACTATTTTTTAAGCGCGATTTTCTAAACTCGAATATTATTGCTGGCCCCATAAAAGGATATAAAACGTGGAGCATGTGGGTGTAGCAACCTACCATAAAGATTAAGAAATGCTACAACGCCTGCACATGCAAACTGCACTGATATGTATTAAAGTTCTGTTATTGAAGTAATGATTTTAAACAACATGTTTTTGAAAAGTACTTACATTTGAATTATACCAGCAATCAGGCATGTTGCTGTAATAGTTATCAAAACAAAAAGTCCTGTGGCCACCATACCTTTAAGACAACAGAGGATATTCACTCAGTACATCAAGCTAGAGCACAAACTGTTATCAAAACACAAGAAAATGATGAAAATTCACAGGCCGTACAACCAGCTAAACACATTATGCAACTCTCTAAACCTGTATATAAAACACCCTTACAAACAAGCAGTGCAGACAACACAACAGTAGCAGAATGAAACTGAAGCATTCTCAGTCTGAGCATTGTGATGAACTAGAAGAATCAAAACGGTTCTACAAAAAAAAACCTTTTTATCAAAGCAGGTGCTGTTTCAGCAGTGTTTTTTTTTAAATACATCCTCAAAAACGTTTCAATGTGGTTTGATTTGAAAATAAAAAATTGAAAAATAAGAAATAGCTTTTCAATAGCTTTAAAATAGCATGTAAATGGAATTCAAGTTTCCTTAGCATGCAAGTCTGCAGCTCAAGATGCTATACCAGTACTTGATAGAATTAGACCTTCAATCACACTTCCTCGAAATTAAGTTTTTGCAAGTTTGAAAACAACCACCCAGTCGTGATATGCACAGATGCATCTATTTATATGCAAGATTGAATAAACCCTTAAGTCCAGTATGCAAGGTTTCAAGGGCATTTTATACTGAACCTCAGTTTACAAACTAAGATCTCTGTATTACTGCTGGCTTCTGGCTATTATTGAAAATAGAGATTTTTAAGAATTATTTATGGAGGCCTTCACATGAGCGAAGTTATACATCTTTCACACAGGAGCACAGTGACCATACCCATGGTTCAGCTAGAAATGCACCAGGTTACAAGTGAAATAAAGTAAGGTATGATCAACTATCGGCAATCAAATACGCAAGAACTAGACTTCTCAGCTACTGCTTGAGAAAATAATCAAACGCGAACTATAAATTTATAAAGCCGCTAAAACTTTGCAAATACAAAGTCATCAAAAAAACAGAATCTGAAGGTCAGTATGCAGCAGAGCAGTTGTAATGTCCAGTACATGATAAGCTCACTTGATGCGAAACGGATTAGCGAGACAATGCCATTACCAGTCACATGATAAATTACCAACCTGCTACGAGATAATTTTTTAACGACGTGCCTGATTGTTTACAGTATAGTATATCACCAAGGCACGACATAAACCTGATAGGGACTCGCAGCAAATTGTAATAAAACTTACATAAGGCCGCAACAGCACCCCACAATCTAATCAGGAGGCGGATGCCCTTCGGTGCATCTTCCATTACTTTCTTTTTTGACTGATCCATGCTTCAGTTTTCAATCCATAATAAGTAAGGATGTTTGTTATTGAACGTGGCGTAGCTGTCACCCTCGGATTTCGGCGCACCTGTTGGTATAGCCTCGCTTTGGGAATCTTTGAGCAACGAAACCGTGTTTTCTTGTTAACAATAGAACCGGGACCGGGAACGCTAGAACCAAGTTTTCTAAGCAAATATAAACCCCATTTTGCACTTCGCCTACTTAAAGTAAAATAGCATACATGTTTATTTGAATCTTGAAGTGGTGAATTTAATTGAAACTACGTTTAAAAAACACTAAATATAAATCTTTTGATGCAAAAGCTAGTTGTTTGAGTGAACAACCCATATTACCCTGTAAGTTCCTAGTTTATCAGCGTATTTTTTAAAATTGGTTTATATAATTTCGATTGTAATGCACGCTTACGATCAATACTTTCTGCAGTGCATACTAACAACTCTTCTAGAATTTAACAACCATTATAACCTGGCAGCACCACAAAAAAAATCTCCTTTCGTTTCGCAGTTTCAATCAGGAAAGACAGGGGCTATGTTTGCAGTAGCCGCACTAAGCACCAGAGCAAGGAACTCTACTAGCTTTTGCAATATAACACAGAAATCGTCTTCTTCTTATGCCTTTCCATGTTCTCCTTGTACAAAAATGCTTCTTCCACTTAAATGTATTGCAGAACTGCTTGCCTCCGCGACAGCTGACTTGGCGATTTCAAGGCAACCCAAATGGAGCTAGTTGTTCTGATTGCTTGTCGCTGGCGTATTGTGCCATTTCAAACCATGCCACTAGAAAATTTTTACAAATTTTTCGAAATCCAAGAAGAAATTTATTTTTTAATCGTCGCTGGGAAGGGAGGTTAGAACTTGGCTGCAATTTAATCCCATCTATTACTATCTGGATTGCTCCGATGGTGCATTCTAGCACTGCAATGAGCAAAAAGGACGTTGCAGACTAAACCTTGCAGCCTTTCCACTATAAAATGTTTCATTTATTGTTTAATAGCTTTGTAGCTATCGTGTCGCAAATCTTCATCTTCTTCTTCTTCTTCACCCAATCTCTGAACAGTTTCTACTGTACATCACTGACGTGCGCTCTTGCAGGGTGACATCAAACGCCATTCTTCTCTCACGTGTGCAGTTCTCATAAAAAATCTGCGTCCTTACGCTGTATCTTTTCAGAATGGATGCCATCCATGCTGTTCTTGGGAGTCCTTATTTGGCTGTTCCATCTACTCTACCGTGCCATGCAACATTTGCTATCCTGTTCTTATTCATTCCTTATCACGCCATTGATGTTGTCTTCAAAGTACGCGTTGCACGATTGTTTCTGTCTGGTTGAGAGCCTTCTGATATCTTTGTTCCTCATCCTGTTCATGATGTGCACTCCTAGGATCTTTCTGAGCGCAGCCATCTCGAACACAAGCAATCTCTTATCTTCAGCGCTTCACAGTGTCCAAGTTTCGACGTGATAGTTTTTCCAGATGTTGTCCAACTCGCTCATTACGTTCGAGGAAGTGGTTGTCCGTATTTTGATATCGTTCGCGCTGTTGCAATTGTCAGTCACAGCGGTTCCAAAGTATTTAAAGCTATTCACAAGCTGTAATTTCAATTTGGTAGCAATAGCCTTTCCTCGATACGCTCCATAACTATCTGCTCGTCTTCGTACTTACTATTATCCATTCTGTTATGGTCTCACTTATCTCTTGTCCATACCTTCTGCTGACATGATCAACGTTAGCCCGAAAAAGTTGCGCTTGTCTGAGTTCTTTGGCAAGGGTCCAATGTATCGGCAAAACGTAGGTTGCTGATTGGTCTGCCGTTTAGTTGTACCCCAATGTCCTCTAATCCATCGATTGCCTCGCGCATAAAGTGCTTTAGGTAGATTTTGAATATATTTGGTGACAAACTGCAGCCTTGTCGCACGCCGATTACTCGTTGAAACCACTCCGTTACAGTCTTACCAACTCTGATAGCGCTTTGGGCTCGCTTGTACAAATTCTCAATTTGATGATGGTCATCTTCGGATGTATTCCATAGTGGTGTAGTGCTATCCAAAGACCTTGGCGATAAATCTATGAAAATAAAGTAAAACTTCCTTTTCTTGCAACGCGAGATACTTTCCTGCTATCTTTGCTTTTCTAAACTGAGTGAAAAGATTTGCTTAATGGTTCCTCTCCATGGTCTGAATCCGGCTTGTTCTTCAGCCATTGCATTTCGATAGCACTCTTCATTCAACTCCCGATGATCTCTAATACGATCTTGCTTGCATGGCAGATGAGGCTAATCGTGCGATAGTTCTCACATTTTGAAGTGCCTCCTTTCTTCGGGATTGTGACTACGAGGGACTTCATCCAAAGCTTTAGGAATTCTCCAGTATCCCCAACCTTGTTGCAGATCTTGTGCATCATTTGAACTAATGATTCTGAACTAGTGCCATCAATTCCAGAAGCTTTGCGTGACATGATCTTGGCAATTGCTGCTCTGATCTCGCTTTCAAGAATGCTTGGTTCTTGTTTATCTCACTTACAATTTGGCCAAAGTTGTTCGTGAACACCATCATCCGTTTGTATTTTTGCATGGCAGAGACCGGAACCATACTCATGCCACCTTTGGAGGATGTCTGAGTCTTTGGTAAAAAGGTTGCCACCCGTGTCTTTGATATTTCCACGCTTGTCGTTCAATGTGGTGTCTTTCGCCAAGAGTTTTGACCTTTTTAAAGAGAGATCGCATGTCATTCTTTCGACTCGCATCTTCCACTTCATAGCACTGTTTCTTGGACCACTCTTTACGACATTTCTCAACCTTATCGTTGATGACTTTCTTAAGTCCTGTAAATTGTTTCACGTCTTCATCTTCTGGACTGTTATTCATCTTCGTCTTTATTGACCTTCTTTGATCAGCCAGGCTGAGTACCGGGTCACTGATCAACGGTTCTTTCATTAACCTTTTGAAGCTAATCTCTTATTCAGCTGTTTTCTTCATCGCGTGGTTCGCAATGTCCAGTGCTTCATCCAAGTTTGCTTATTCCACCATGCTACTAAGTGCTTCAAAACGATTCTTGATCTCTACCTCGTAGCGTTCTTTGCTTAAGAAATACGAAGACTTTCAACATTTACCTTCTTTGCGTGTGTCCGCTTTTGCACTTTTATTTGATCCGCAAAGATTTCGAGGCTGCCTTTTTTCCAGAGGGTACTTAAATTCCTGCAGGCCGATTGACACCTTCAGATTTTCTTTCTCTTCCTCTTTCTCTTCCCTGTAGCCCATTTTTGAAGTAGATCTGTTTGCGAGAAGGATCCACACTCCTCCCTAGCTCGCTAGCTCAATAGCGTAGGCAACGCCATTGATCTCATTAAGACTCTTCCGCCGAACAAGCTAAATAGTCAATCGTTTCACCTCAGTCCATTTCTCGCAGACAGAGCATGTAATACGTTGCACAAATGAAAGAGTTTGATATTTTCTTTGGAAAAAATTCTGTGCAGATGCTTCATTCGTCGGAAGAACAAAATGCACTTGAATTTTTGATACTTACTTATAGCCACTTCAAGTTCAGAATTACTACGCAATTTCTGACAAACTACTAATGCATCCATGACGTACTGCATGGTACAGCAGCTCAAGGAGAGAAGGAGGTTGGAATCCCACGCCAATTGTCGCTAAATGAGTGTAATCAACCGACTCAATCAATCCTTGCGGACTTCCCGTTTTCCGAAAAAAGTCATGTTCCGATCAGCTTTGATCTCATTTAACTAACGCAAAGAATTACATCAAAGGCGTTTAAATAAAAGGGCGTGCATACACCAATCAGTCAATAATTGATGTTACGAATGCTCACTCAGCATGGAAAATTCCAAAAGGGACGGCACAAAGTAAGCTATCAATAAACAATTAAAAAAAAACACGAGGAAATAACAGCTTTACGCAAGCGCGCACAAATACCGATGAGAGAACGAAATAAGTAAGAAGGAGAGTAAAAAAGAAAGGGTAGATCTAGATAGAAAGACTGTGAGCTAGATTGTTAAGTTAGGCGTTAAGGTTAGGTTCTATCCATTGAATAAACTCCGCCTCCTTAAGTTTACGCTGAAAACCTGTCCGGGCTTCATCGAAAACAGAAAAACAAAGATCTGAACACTGGCGCCTACAGTTATCATTTGCTTGCAAATGTTTGAAAATGTGCGAAGACGGATCTGATCCCAAGTGTTCATCAATCCTAGTTTTAAGGTGTCTGGAGGATTCTCCAATGTAGCAGGCACCACTGCCAGCGCAAACAAATTTATAAATAACTCCAGATTGTTAACACTTCGGAAGCGAGTCCTTTAAGAAAAAGTAAGGCCCCGACTTAAATGAAACAAAAATAAGTTTAACATCAATGCCTACGCAATACCTAATAACAATTTTACGAGCTTTTTGGCTAGTTTAGTTAGATACAAAACTTATGTAGGAGAGTTTGCAGTAACACGCATGTTCACCCGTCGATATTATAACACTTGGTTTAGCTTTGGATTCAAATTTATTATGGAAATACAATTTTATACATCTAATGTTAAGCCTCTCGGGAAATTGATTTTTTGCTAAAATATTTGAGTTTTATTTTTCCAGATCTTTGTAAACCCAGACCAGGAACTATTAATTTTAAACACGCGGTCGATGAGGGCTTTTATCAAGCCAATTTTAAATGAAATGGTACAGAAGCTATAAAAGTTAGTGAGGAGACCGGTATATGTCGCTCACGGTGAATAGAGGTACTGAAACAATCGCGAATTATTCCATCTACTAAAACATCAAGAAACGGCAGCTTCCGATCTGTCTCGCATTCTACGTTGAGCGTTATGCTAGGGTGTCTGCTGTTCACAGATTCTGTGATTGATTAGACCCATTGAAACTGAGGCTTGCATGTGAGCATCTGGTATATTTTGCCATTTTGCTGGGGAATCGGATATATAATAAAAAACGATTCATAAATAAAAACATTTTTAATGCTTTCATTTGGGCTATGCCTGGTCCAAGTGCCTAATATCTCAGATATGAACTTTCTGGATGTTTTTAAGATTTGAGTACATCAGTACTTTTTTAAGACGCAAATTGGTTTTCTTAGACCTATTTTCATGAATTAAATATGCATGGAGTTTATGAAAATGCCTGGATTTTTTTTACTGAAATTTATGGTTATAAGACCTCGTTGTTTACTTTATAGCCAGAGCCTGTGGTAGCAATTTATATTTGCCTTCGGATATAATCATGCAATGTAAGATTTTTCATAAATAAGCAAATAGCAATTTCATTTTATTTTCAGAATATGCAGGGACGCGATGCTGCCACTACGTTTTTCGCAACACACTTTCCCGTTGTTCAGGGCCAAGTGTGTTTCTCTGCTTTGTTATTTGATATGGTGTTATGCGAGTACCAAAAGCTGTGCACAGCCTGCTATTTAATGTAAAACTTTATAAGAATAAAGATTGGAGCGGTAGACTTGATTTTGCTACTCACATTTTATATTAAGTATGGGGGGCAGAAGACGGTACTTAAATATGTCACTCTAGTACATGCAGCTTTTAAGCTGCACATTGTGCAACCTTCTAAGCTGTGGCAGTCCATGATAATATATGGCCGTGGATGCACTTATGCAATAACCTCAGCATGTAAGGGGATGCCTTCAATGCAGCTTTGTATATTCAAGTCTTTGAATGTTTAGAAGTAGTACTTTAGCCACATGTGTTCGGTGGAAATTTTTCCTTTGTATAACTGTTCATGAATCTGCATATTTGTGCCGGTTAAGTACTAGTTTGGACGCTGTTCTACCACTAGGCAAGTCTCTATATTCTAGGATAATAGTATTATAATGAATTTTTTACGTGCTCATGTGTAGTTCTTGGTAAGCAATCTTTACAGTAAAACAAGAGTCAGTATTTTGTCATGCTTTTAGTGTCCTGAGCAGCTCGTTTTTGAGCTTTTCTTGTTGTTCGTGGCTGACATGTCACAACGCTAGCAAAAGTTTTTCACAATGAAGCTTGGTGTTTATGATCTTCAAGTTGAGCTGCTTGCTGGTCTCTTTTTCTATTTCAATCTGTAAGTAGAATGTTGAAAACTTGATAGATTATTTTATTTTAGGGAAGAAAGTTAGTGCTGTAGTGAAAATGGGAATGTCTACAGAAGTTAAACTACTTGCCAATAGCTTAATAGGGAAGCGTCTGCCCAACAAGGTTTGGGATAGTGAAACAAATGCATTTTTAGCTGAGCATGGTGCTACTGAGAGCCTTTCCAGTGATTCCCGCATTTGCACTGTAAATGAAACTGTTCTTCCTGAGCTTGCATTAATCTTAAAGGAGAACTCCAATGCTGATCAGAGACACTGGCTAGCTGTCTGGATGTTGAAACGTTGGACATGCTTCCCATTGCACAAAGTTGTGGGTTTGGTTGATCGCACTGATTGTTTGCAGGATGTGTCTCTTGACACCAACATGTTGTTGTATCTGCTAAACAGTTTAGAGCTGGAGGATGTGTTTGTTAAGGTTTGCAAGAACTTTTTATTCGGTCGATTTAGCCGATGTATTGTGCCAGCCAATCACTGTATTTTATGTTATTTTGTTATTTTTGATTCTTGAACGTTTGCTCATCCAATCCATTTTGTAGATTTGTCACCAGCCAGCATACTTAAGATGTCTCTCATTCATTTTGCTACCGTGTAACGACTGTTATTAGATACATATGGAGTGTCGCTTTTGTCTTTAAAGTTGATCAGGAATTAGAAGTGTCTCTTTGTTACGCTAAATGCTTGTCTGTTATTCATTTAGAGTCTGTTTCTTCTTCCAAGCGACTTCATTGACGGACTTGTGGCCTGTCTTTTTTCTTCCTGGCAACATGGTGCCAAAGATGCAGAAGGCGTAATGCTAGGCGTAGTCAGATATATATTTACAATCTTTGTTCCTGAACTGATATACCAGAGTTGCTGTTTTAAAGAGCGTAATAAACCTGGAGATGGAATGTTTGAAATCGGTGCAGTAAAGATTTTGGAGACTGGGTTGCTAATATGCAACTTTCTGTTGTCGAGTAGGCATAGAAAAAGTGTTTTTTTTAGTCTCTTGTCAGGCTGTGAATTGCTCTTCGAGTTCTTTGTCTCTTCGTGGGATGGACAAGGGAAGGTTTGGGGTGCCTATATGTTTCGTAGACTGCGAGAATCATTTCTCAGTCACACAGTACTGGAGGATATTATTGGCCTTTCTTCCTTGGCCATGCAGATGACCGTTGGCAAGTATGATGATCAGCCAGTACCACCGCCAGTGCTTTCTATTCATTTCGTAAAAAACAAAATCTTGCTTCAGCTTTTAGTTCAAATCAGCAAATTGCTTGTTGAGTTTCTAAGGACTTCAGAAGAAATTAATCGAGATCAATTTGAATTCAACCGCCATAGATGGACTTGCAATTTGTGTGTGCTTATGGAGGAGCAGAAGAAAAACAATCAGTTAACTGATCTAAAGAATATAATGAAAGAAATTTCCTCTAAGCTCTTTTCTCCTGAGAAGCTTGCCTCCATTAATGAGCACTGTTTCCAAAATTCTGGATTGGATCGCCCTGAGAGCATATGCCGCAGTGATGGTAAGTTTTGTCGTTTTTTTGGTTTGTGGTGATCTTAAATTTGCCATGGCTTGGAAGGTCCTCCTCATGTTTGAATTCGCTGTTGCTTAGAAGGTCCACCATAGCGGCTTTCTATATCAAAATTCATAGTTTCAAACGAATTCTTGTGAACAGCTAGTTCATTTATAAGAACCGCTAGTAGCAGACCAATATCATATTAAAGGTAGGTGATACGATGTAATTGTGGTACGTAATGATGCAATAAATTGTATTGTAATGCAGTGCGATGAAATAAAATGCAATGCAATGTAATGTAAATGTAATGTTTTTATTGTAACTTAATGTGATTGATGAAATGTGATGAAATGTTGTTCTGTCACATAAAGAATGGTGGTGTAACATGACTCAGCGTGACCCGATAAAATATTTCATAAATTTTTTTATGATGATATTATTATAATATTATGAAGAAAAATCTTGTACTTTTATTTGTAATTAATTACTAATTTATCTTATATATTTATAAATTTATTATTTCCATATTTTTGTTGATTTTGTCTTAGTTTCTATATCATTTCGTAGATTTGCTAGGCATGGAGGATGCCTTGCAAAGTTGGCAGCGAATGGAAGACAGGCTCGACAAGTTTGACTGGGCGATTCATCGGGTGAACAATTTATTAGGGGGATACGAGAAGTGTTTAGAATGGCTTCTAAATCTTCATGATATACTTGGCTCATCTTCCTGGTGTAAATGCATAACTTCGTATGGCACCACTTTTGCAGATTCTGAATTTATCAGATTTTGTTGCGAGCAGGTTTGCAACAAGCGATCGACAAATGCAACCCTGTACAAACAGATTTTGAATGATATTTTACCTCGGATTTCTGTCAAGCTTGCAGATATCCTACTTGAAACTCTGAGTGACTTATTCTCGTATGATTCGCCGTTCCTATGGACTTCATCTTCGGACCGTTTGTCGTACTTTGCTGACTTGAACTTGGTTCTCAACAAGATGACATCTTCTACTTTCTCCTGCGTTAAGCAAGGGGCTCCTGCCATGGTCAAGTTTTGTCTTGCCTCACCGTATCACTTCATGGAAGAGCTTTTAAATCGCGTTTTCGACGAGCATTTAAGTAAGGAGTTGTTTTTGCAGGTTAGTAACGGATGACCCTTTTTAAGGTGGCTTGCGTGCGTATCTACGTACTGTCACTGTTCAGCTCTCGCTTTCATACTTTTTTTGCTTTTGCAGTTATTGGAAATCTTCTGAATGGGTGAACGGTGTATGCTGATTCCTTATTTAGATACTATGCGCCTTTCCTCATCTCCTCCACATGCCCAACTGTATTTCGTCTTCAAGTGCTACTACGTCGTTGGTGAGCTTTATGTATGTCGCTTATGGTATGCGCAAACAGAGGACCATGAAAAAGAACCTTCTTATATCGCTTATTATGGAGCTTGGCAAATTGGTTTGTTGCTAAACTTCTTTTTCCTTTACACTGGCTTATCCTGTCTCGTCCTTCCTCTTTCTATTTCGTTTGAATGCTTGAATCGTTTGAATCGCACCTCGCCGTAGGTACGTCGTTTGAATGCTTCAATCGTTTGAATGTTTGATTAACATGTCGTTTGATCGAACGCAAGATCGGGCAATTCTACTAGGATATTTTTTGGATCTTTCCCACGACAACTTCTTTCAGCGGAAATTCTGGTACCTACTTTATGAGTTGAAATTATTTGTTTAATAATCTCGCGACACCAAGATGTTCTCTAGTTTTTTTTGTTTGAAAGCAAAGATAAAGTGATTGTACGTCTCATGCGGAAATGGAGCTTTTGTTTGTCAATCGGTTTTGGCACGAAATTTTAAGGCTGAATTTTGTGCTACTACACTGAACCGACCTGGGTCTCGTTGCGCTAAACGGTACAGTTCAGTTAGCTAGGTATTTTATGTATTTTCCTAATCTCTTTTGAGAAAGTGCGTCTTTAGATGGTTGTTAAACGTTCGGTCCTTCTCATCCTTAACTCTTGTACTATTATAACAATTATCGGAAGAAATGTCCGAAGAGACGGTGCCACGCTTGGGAGGGAGTAGTGAAAAACTTTTGAAGTTGAATTAGCTGGATGTTAGCACTGTTGCTTCCGGAATCGGCCTGCATCGCATATCCCGTATGTGTGCGGATATTTTTTCTGCTTATGATGTCCCTTCGGCTTCAATTTTTATCTGTTGTCTTTTTATTTTTCTCTAGTTGGAAATAAATATCACAAACAGCCAGTTAGTGTTCGCAGATTTGCTCGATGTGTTTGTAAGACCTACTTTGGAAGGAAGCTCGGAACTAGGTGAAGATGAACGCATAGCCCTCTCGATCCTCAGCGTCATCGCTCGGAAATGTTCTTGCTACCTATCGTGCAAGCAAGTTGTGCGAATTCAACGCGATCTTCTTCTTCGGATTGAAAAGTACGAGCGGGTTGCGGCCTTGTCCGCTTCTCCTATTCTCTCCGAATGCTTCGAGTTGGCTCATCGCAATATTCAGATGTTAGCTGAGGAGCTATGCCTCTGTTTAAATACCCTAGCCGCCACCGAATATGAGTCCGCTGTTAGTCTAATTTGGATTTTTATCGGCGAACTTGGTGAGTTGCTCGTTGTAGGCTTTTGTGTGTGGTTAAGCGTAAATGAACATCATGAAGTGACGTGTTAATTCGAGTCTGTTCTGTGAAGAGATTGATCTCAGCCATTTTGCTTTAAACGAGTAATTTTTTTTTTTTTTTTTAGATTGGAGCAACCAGTTCCTCTTTTTTCCGCTTCAAAAGGAAAACATGCTTGGTCATCGCTTTTCAGTTCCCTCTGCCCTTCTGCGACTGTGTGACTTAAATTTGATTGATGGTACCTGGAAGGAATGGTCAGGTGGATCATACTCCGAACGTGCGTTCCTCTCCTTTCTTACATTGTTTCATGTGGGCTGATACGTATAGTTATCTGACGCCTTGGAGCAAATACTCTTTCTTTTTTTATGTTTGGAATGGGGAAAAATTTTTTCCGTAGGTTTAAGTTTTTGGATATCTGCTGTCTTTGAGAGTGTATGTAGCCTTTTCTTGTTGCTCTTCAGCTGCTCCGTTCGCGATCTGGTTTTTGCCTTCCCAACTATTCCTCTCCGCTGCCGTTTCGGTTTTCATCCCGCTTCCGCCAATTCATCCAGGTTTCGTGCGCATGCCTTACCGTGATAGCAAAGCTGCAACCCTCTGTCGCTATGTCATATGCTGTGCTCGCGTAAGGTTTATAGTTTCTGATTGCATTTCATAAGCCCACGCGTAATTTGGGTGCCTGAATGAATCATTTGTTATGCAAAGTTACACAGTGCTACATCATTTAGAAAGTCGTCTGTCTGAGTATCCTCTTTTTGTTCATCTATTTTTTGTTTCGAGTAGAAAACATGTGGGCGCACAATTGGCAGTCACTCGTTGCCCGTCTGGTAAATAAGGCTGACTGCGTTGCGCAGTAAAATTTTTTTTGCGCATGAGTCGCAAATTAACGGATATTCGCTTCCTCCGTAGACGCGTGTGGCTCGTGGATAGCCTTGCTAGAATTGTCAATAGCATCTCCCGAAGCAAGTGCCGTATTTATCACCAACATGTCGGTCTTGACCGCTGCCGTCATGCCCGACATTATTCAAGCTGTAGCTTCAGTAAGTATATGTTGTTCATATTGTTGTTGTTGTTGATTATCGGCACTTCTTGTTTTTGTTAAGTTTCTGATGAGTTTGTTTCTGTTTTCGCAATATAATTTGGTTTATTGCAAGTGGGACGGTTTTGTTTTCTTGTTGGATCTTGTTTGTGAATTTATGTCGATGTTAGCGATTGAAGTGATGCTGTGGTTTTATGAAGGTCCTGTACGGTTGCTTTTCTTTCATTTGCTCAGCGATGGATCGTTTCATAATAGTTTTTGTCCACGTAAGACACGAAAGAGTTCTAGTCTTGAGAGTGCATTTCATTATTTCAAAAGCCCTTTTCCGTCCTGGCGACTTGATCCAGGGCTCTTAGTTTTATAATTGTGGATGCATTTGCTTATGACGTTAGTATCAGGCATCCATTCTTAGACATCATAAATCTCTTATTCCCAGCTCCTCTCTTCTTGGCCGAACCGATTTAAAGTTGATCGTATGAGCGATTGCCTCTTGCTTATCTATCGTAAAGCTAAGATCCAGGTAATTGTTGTTTGCTAGTTGTCAGATTTTTTATTTTGGTTCCTTTTCTTTTGGATTGCTGCTTCATCGCGGCTCATTTGTTGTCCGTCGTGAGGTTTTGACGAGCTTCCGACCAGCGAAGCCAGCGATGAAGCAAGTGATGAACCAGACGACCACATCATGCGTCACTCGTAGGGATGTTTTGTTTGGTGTTAAGTGCTGACTCGAAAAGCAGACTCGTGCTTAGACTATCACTGATACATCAGTATTGTTTTTTCATCTTGTCTCGGATGCTGGCCATTACGTTGATCAGTTTTGATTAAGAATTCAATTTTCCTTAACATGTCGGGCAACTTTTCTTTCGTTTCAGGGTTTGGCGCAGTGCTTTGGAGAAGAAGTTTTGAGATGTAAGCGTCTAAATTGTTGGTTGCTAGCAACAGTATGCTGTTCATATCATCGGCTTTTCTAACTAATTTTTTTCCTAGGATTTCTCTGCGGCGCTGTTTCATTTCCCTGCTTTTATGACAAGTTAGATTTTTATTTGCTCACTCAATCTTTCACTTACTCTCCGATTCGCGGTCTCGCACACCCGCAAACTCACGCACTCGCTGATTTAATCATTCATTCAGTCATTACTTATTAATTTATTCTTTAACATGTACGTATTTGTTTGGTATGCGCTTTCATTCCCTTGGTTTACTAGCTAAGTGCTTCGTCCTTGGTCGAGGTGTAACGTATAAAGTGATATGAATGTTGGAATGGTTTATGGATAAGTTGTTTGTCACTTTAGTTCCGGAAAGCCACTCGACTTGCTTCGCTTTCCTGATCTTTGTCCAGTCGTTTGCTTTGCTGCTCAGTCAAGGAGAAAATGCAGGTTTACTGGTGCAGGATGCCGGGTTGCGCACGCAGGTTTTCGTTGAAGTGTTTGGGTCGTACGTGAATGCTGTGAAAAGCACGGAGGAAAAGGTAAGATCTGCTGCAGGGATGGGAGTCTCTGAAACCCATGGATAGTTGTGTTGCTAGTGCGTATGAAACCAGCGGATGTTGTTAGTATGTCTGATGCGATCCGGGCGTGCTTGCCATTTTGTAATTTACAGCGTGGTGGTTCCTTTGATCTAATTGCCAGGAAATCAATGAACCATAATATTTGGATTTTTGCGACTCTTATATTCTGTAAATTTGTTGACCTTGGACCGCTTGTTATCCTGTTGTTGTTTTTATTTCAGGCTCGTGTGCATCTGCTCACTTTTATCTTCGAGCAGCTTATGTACAGCTGTACTATTTTGCCCGATTCCGTGGTTACACTGCTTCAAATGCTCCTGCTTGACATCCTCTCGTCAGTTCTTGACTTGATTCGTCAGCGTCCCAAGGAGAACAAAATCTCTCGAAAACTGGAGCAATTAATTGGCGTGGACTCGCGGGATAGCTTGAAAGCATTATCTGCCATGTATCTTAAGTACAGAGGACGCGAAGCCAAGTAGAAGATGGCCTTTGACTTTCGTGTCGATGACAACTATTCGTCTATATTGTTTAAAAAGTTAAGCCAATATATTGTTGATGACATCTATACATATATATATTGATTTGCCACCATTCTGTATACCACGCAAATAAATCTCAAGATTTTCGCGAGCTTTCGACAATATCTACTGTCATCTTCTGAAGTATATATATGTATATATGTATATATGTATATATGTATATATAAAATCTCGTATCAGCCACACAACACATATAATTAAAATTACAGAGCTTTTAATTTAAATTTTCTGCGATGCCTGCAAAAGTTCAAAATCTCCGATCTTGCATTCAGCATGAATTCATCACTATTCTTTAAGATTTGCTATTTCTCCGTTAAGCACGGACCGCATTTGCGGCTGCCGCACTTATACCGTATGGTGAACACTGCTTTGCAATCTCCCATTTTATATCCCACTGCTGCAACCAGCCTTCCAAAGACAAATTATCAAAGATATACAAGAAATAAAAGGATCCAGTCTATTATTCGTCCCAGCAGACAAAACTACCAATTTGTACATAGTCCCGGTAGACCATTACAGGAAACTGCTACATGAAAACGTAACCGCATACAGAAAGTCTTCCCAAGCTGCTGTAAAAACGATCAACAAAGAAAGTAAAGAAACTGCCAAAAAGCTGGAACTCGACAACAGAATCGAGAAGCTCGGCCAAAAAGAGGCTTATATAACCTTAAAAGACTTTCTCAGCCAATCCCAGGTGCAGATTAATAAACCCCGCAAAAGTGGAGCTCGTCATTGTCAGCAAAAAGCACCTGGAAACTATCAACCAAAGAGTAACAGCGGTAACGAACGTCCGGCAATGGCGCAGCACGGATACTGTCATAAAATGGTTCAATTGCATAGCTGACAAAAGAAGCAGGTATTTCGTCCAATTTGACATCGTGGATTTCTATCCCTCTATTTCAGAACCGCTGTTGACGAAAGCTCTTTCTTTTGCCGAGCAACGCACGCCCATTGACGCGAATGTAAAAGACATTATCTTGGCATGCCCGAAAATCGCTCTTGTTCTTCAACGGCGAACCATGGAATAAATCCAATGGGCAGCTATTCGACGTCAGTATGGGCTCATACGATGGAGCAGAAGTGTGCGAGCTAGTTGGTCTCTATCTGCTACGAATGCTTAGAGGTTTGGTCCCGAGCATTGATTTTGGTTTTTACAGAGACGATGGTCTAGGAACATACTCCTGTGCACCCGGTCTTCAAATGGAAAGAAACAAGAAGAAGATCATCAAGCTATTCAAGGTTAATAACCTACATATTTCAATCGACATGAATTTGCCCGTAGTCAACTACCTGGATGTCACATTGGATCTGCGCACAGGCGAGTACCGACCCTACAGGAAGCCAGACAACCCGCCACTATCTATACGCAAAGAGTCAAACCATCCACCTTCCATAACTGGCCAAATACCAGCCATGGTAAGTTCACCGTTGTCTGAAAGTTTGAGCGATGAAGGCGAATTTTCCAAAGCCAAGGCCGATTATCAGAACGCATTAAAGCACAGTGGCTGTACCGAAGAATTATCTTTTACAAAAAACAAGAACAACGAAAAGAGAAGAAATAGACAGAGGAATGTTATATGGTTCAACCCACCATACAACGCAGCAGTGAAGGAGAACATCGAAAACAATTTTTTTGAACATTGTCGAAAAACATTTCACGCCTAAACATAAGTACAGGAAATCTTCAATAGAAACACCATCAAATTAAGTTACAGCTGCATGCCCAATATGGAGAGCATAATCAAAGGGCACAACAGAAGAACGTTGCAGAAAAACTTCCAGCATCCACAATGACGCAGAATTGTGCAACTGCCGCAACAAAGCCAACTGCCCCCTCAACAACAAATG
>QQSS02049325.1:0-18258 GCA_003687565.2 Craspedacusta sowerbii
TATATATGACTTGCCAAGAAATGGATCAAATTCAGCGGCAAGCTCTACTTACCCCATATTGTTCTCATTCTGCAATGATCCAATGTGGTCTGTGGTGGTGGATCCAATCTAATGTGGTATAGCAGCTACAATACACTGCAATGCGTTTCTAGAATGGGAAGTTTATAGCAATTGCAACGGGCACCACTTTTAAAACACAGGATGCATGTTTATACGAAACCTAACGAGGCTCAAGGATCTCTGGGTTGAAACAAAAAGCTATTGAATTTTGTTGGGAGCCCCCTTTAATACGCGGGGCTCCTAGGCCCGGGCTTTACGGGCCTATTGGATAATCCATGGCTGAGTGAGAGCGATGCGAGCGAAGAAGAGATCATCCGAGGCACCAGTTCTAGCATGGTGAGTGGTGGCGAGGTCTGCGGACTGCGTCGGAAAAACCTATATAAAAATATGACGTTTAAAAATATTGTTATTATTGTTATCATAATTTAGGGTTTTGTATGTAGCGTTTGATGCTGTCTTGGCGCTTCCAAGTTTTAGTAAAGTGCAGTCCATGCTTTCCCGCATCGGTTAGTAAGTCACTTACGTAATTCTGCCCCAACCGACCTTTCGTTTGTAAGAAGCACCTCCTTAAATGTCCGCTTCATTTGCTTGCGCCTGTAGTTTTCGGCAAGAAAGTCGGGTACTAATTTCCAAAGGCCGGCAGGCTGTGGGAACGCCCTCGTAGTTAGCTTGGTATTCATGCGACTTCCGACGATCGGTTGATCACCGGCCGATGCGTGGAAAGTACATGTTCGAGGAAGAGTGACGTCGCGGTAACGATTCAGTAACGATGTTGTTTTTTTCGTGTAAAAATATGCGAGCTATTCTCTGCGGTGCGCGTGCATCCCGTTTGATCGTCTCTATGACTGCGAGATCTGTACACCCCTGCGTTTACTCGCTTCCGTGAAATGTTTATTGCCGTTGCTTTGCAGGAACATGCATGCTATGATCGGCAGTAAAATGTTAGTCTTTCAAAGTTCAAACTTACACTTGCCTTCAGCTCGCTCGTAATCGACTGAATATTTTGCGGTCTTATCGCGTGCAAGAGAGTTAGTATGGTATAGTACGGTAGACCTACTCAATTGTCTTAAATTATTCATGTCGTGTCGAATGTCGTTCCTGCAGCTAAGCATCACGACTGAACCCATTAAAAGATCTCGTTCGACGCGAGCGTGCGGATAAACGTTCGAAACGCGGCTGAAAGTCAATTCGCGCGCGTTGCTGAGACATTCTTCTGCTCGGTAATGTTGTTGCTGGGACACTCAAAACATGGAGACTTCCCTTTATAAGCTGACCCCCTGAACATCTTTGAAAGAGAATTTAAGTTGTGCGATAATATCTAACATATAAATAACGTGCTGTTCTTATTAAAAGAAGACCTAGTGGCCTTATTTTTGTCTGGAACCAATTTCTAGCTAAATTTCAGGCATTAGTTTACCACGAAGCATAAGCGCTTTGTCGTTATTGGATCGAGCAGCGCTGACTTGAATTTCCTAAACTTGTTTTGTTTCTAATGTTTCTCGAAGTTAATAGTTCAGCGTGTTGATGCGATCTCGTATCAGATAGATGGTGGTGATCAATCAGGTTCGAAGTTCTCGCTCTTTGCATTGATTCAATGCACCGCCTTAAAACGTTCAAGAAACAGTATTGCAAAATCGGTGCAAACAGTTGTGCAACTGCAGGTGGGAGAAAGGTACCCAAAATAAATGGCTTCTTTATAAATTATTAAGACACACGTCTGTTTGTTTGTGGTGACTAACTCTTGTGCAAGTAGTTGAAGAGATTTTTTTAGCACGGGGAGAATGTCGATATGTGCATATTCTTCTGTATCTGTGTGTGCGTGTGTGTGTGCGTGTGTTTGTGTGTGTGTTTTGTGATAATTTACTTTGTGTGCGTGTGTTTTTGATTGTCTTTGGGACTTTGAAGTTCTTGTTCAGAGATGTTGGAAAATTGTACCACACAATAGTAACTGTCTGCGTTATGCAGGTTCTTTAAGGTGTATTGGTATGCTCCAAATTTTGTTACCGAACTAATTTTCTAAACAAAAAAATAAATAAATAAATAAATTAATTAAGTGGACCCCCGTGACGAAATACGTAAAGTCGCATGTTACGAAGCTCAGCGCCAGATCTGACTCTGTCGTCTTGTTGCTGGCCGTTTCCTTAGCGTGTACCGTTTGAAGTTAGTGGCTTTAACTTGATCCGCTTACGCTCATTATTCTTATCGTCTATATGAAATTGAAGATTTCCCGGCTTCTCTCTCGGTTCAGCCTGAGTGGCTATAACTTTAAGTGTTGCCCATTCTCTGCGAACTTCCTTCATTTTCCGCGAACTTGATGACCAATACTCGACCCCCTGCCTGTTTGTCAATGCCTCTATTGTATTAGGACGACCGCCTTTTATGGAGGTTCTTTTGATTAAAGTTATATTAATTGACCCTGCTTGAAAGGGTTCTTGTTGCGCTATTGAGTTACAGGTCGATGAATTATTGAATAACTGTCGAAGGATATCTAAGCTGGGCAACGAGGTTGGGAAGTGCGATGACTGCTTGCCTTTATGTTAGCAGTTCATTCAAAGCTGGCATTTAGTGAACAGCTTTTCTGTTACTGGTGGGCTTAAATACTTGGCTGCGTTCGATTGTCGATAATTGTTCTGGTGCAGGATTATACGAGCACTTTTGTTGCATGTTAGTAGGTGGATCGCGCTAAAGATAAATGCGTTCTTGTAAGCAAGGAATAAAAGTTATTTTTCCAACCAGTAACGCTGAGAACGCGAATCAAATTAAATGAACGGAGCTTTCTGCGGTGCTTGAGCTGTCTTTGACCTCGAAGTGATGGGAGAATTGTTGCTGTATTTAATTCTCAGCTCATTTATAATCGGAGCAGCTTTGGGTAAGTCTTTTCGTACATTATAACGCTGTCTGCTGAGAGTTCGTTTCGCTTGCTGACTTAGCTCTGCATACACTAAGTTGTTAGGAAGCCATGTCCTTGTGGATGCAATAACATGCAAAAAAGTAAGGTAATATATACACTATGCTTTGGTCAATGTTTGATACCCATACACTGAAGGCAGGGAGACCGCCATACAAACATGCTAAAAAAGTCGATAAAACAATGAAATGAATAAGATAAGTTATTGGACGAGCTAAATTTCTAAGAAATTGCATCGCACCAATAGTTGTTGCATGTTGCATTACCTTAAGTATAAGAATTTATTCGTCGTTCTTTGGAAGATCTTGCACTGGCGTGGAATGTATTATGTCGCAACGGTTGGTGTATAAAGGGTTATTGTATGTTTGTATTTTGCTAAATATCTGCTTCTGAGTTATTGTTTCATTTGCCTTATTAGTGACAACGTAAGCTGTTGGTTTTTGGTTCTTGGTTTTCATCAGTTAAATCTCTGTTTTCCTCTGCATCCAAATTATTTTTTTTTTATACTGCTGAAAGTACAAGAGATACTATTTCTTTAAGTAGGCTTTTGTGTTAACGTTAAGCATGTGTTATGTACTAAATGAATGTGACCTTACACTCTCTGAAACTGTAGTTTGATGGAACATGGTTACCTGCTGGGTTAATTCCTAGTTTTCTCTCATTCTGGTCATGTGCCATCTTAATCAGTTGAAACCAGTTTCTTTGCAGATTGTTTTAAACTGCAGTTTAAAATGTTTTCCCTACATTTTGCTGAAGCACTGCCTGGAAGGCTTGTGAAGGAATTGCATTCCCTGCAATGTTGAGTGCCCAATGCATTGAGAAAATGTAGCATGTTGAGCAGAAAGGAAAAGTATGAAGAATATGCTGTAGCTATGCAAATCTCTGCAGATTGTGTTGTATTACATAATGTTTTTTGTAAGAACTGTTGGCTGCTATACTGATGTATGTCTGGCAGGCCCATGGTATAGATTTATCGCTAGTGCCTTGGAAAGAGAATCAAGTAGCAGGTGTTTAGTTTCTATCAGCAAGTATTGTTGCCTATAATGCAGCAGATGAATATTTAATTTTTTTCCCTATGGGCTACAGATCTGGATAATTAATCGGTGCTTTATATCTTTATCCACATTTTCTTAGGTGTTTTCAACAGGGATTTGCATGTAATGATCTAAATAATCAGGACATAATGTTTTGCACAAACTATTTTTGATATGCATAGCCCATGTGCTTCCAAAAGTGCATGACTTTGTTAGTGCTTGCAGAACTAGGCTTGTGAAGCATGAGTTTTTTGAGGAATTCTGATCATAAGTTTCTAGTTGGTAGGAAAAATAAAGGTCAGTTTTAAACCATTTTTACTTACTGTCATATCTATTTGTCTATCTATCCATCTATCGCTTTGTCTTTCTTCCTTTCTTTTTAGTCATCTAGCAATCCCTCTACCTATGTATCTATCTATCTATGTATCTATCTATCTATGTATCTATCTATCTATCTATCTATCTATCTCTCTTTCTCCCTCTTATTGCATGGCATATTTGAGGGTAATTCTAGAAAATGAAAATCTGTTTAGCATGTCGTATGGGGTTGATCCATTATTTCGCATAGCGCCAGTTCTTTTACCAGTTGTTTACTGCTAGTCAAATTTTTTTCATATTTCATTACATTGCCTATCCAAAGTTTACCTTAAAGAAGTTGAATTTTTTCTGCAATTTCTAGATTCTTGTAGATCTCATCAGGCTCTATTTGTGGGAAGCAAAATCCTCAGTGTGAATTCTTTTATTAATTTTGCAAGGTTTTCTGAATGGCTATGAAGAATTCAAATCAGTTTCAGGTCTTGTGGTTAAAACATTGAGTTAGTCCACTGCGCAACCGCGCAAAGGAAGTCTGTTTGTGAACCCAGGCCTGAATTGGTTGTTCAATTGTTAACAAGATATTGATATAGTCTTTCAAGTTATTAAGTCTATTAGAAAGCTAGTCAGAGTAAGTTAAAATGGTTATGTAGCTTTTGTTGATATAGGACTGTTTAATTCCGTTTTCATAGTTCAAGTTTTAAAGCTTAAACGTGTATTATCTTTTGATTTGTCTTCTGTGGCTGCACAGATAAGGCTGGCATCTACCTGATATATTCCTAACCAATTCAATCAATGGTAAGCTTGTCCGAGTCCCGAGAAAGCGTTGCTTAACGGTGGTTGGTAGGCAGGCAAAGGAGTAGTCTGGGGTAGCTAGTTAGGTAGTTAGGTAGGTACGTTGTATATATATGTGTACATATATGTATGTATGTATGTATATATATATATATATATATATATATTATGTATGTAGATTTTTAGGTAGTTCGGTTAGCGATTAGGAAGGCAAGTAACAGTAATAACTTCCTCGGCACGTTAAAACCATGCATTAAGATTTTCAGAGCATTTTTGGTGATATAAAGGTTTGTTGGAGCTTTTATTTCTTGCTGCATTCCAGTAAAGACCAAGCGTTTCTTGTGTTTAGAGTCACCCAGTTGTCTGGGAATACAGAGCACTGTATCGGCAATAAATGGGAGTTCAACGTTACTACCGTGTGAGGCTAGAGGGAATCCCAAGCCCTCTGTGGAGTGGCGCAAAATTGGCTCGGCTCTTCCTCCCGGTCGGTTCTCGGTGACAGACCGGGGGCTTGCTATTCAGAAGGTGGAAATACACGACAGCGGCAACTACCAAGTAACCTTGACGAGCGCTGCTGGCCAGTTCGCTCGGGTTGTTGTGCTAGACGTGAAAAGTAAGTGGTTTCGTTTGGAACCGTGCGTATAGGCAAGGCCGCGGAGTCGTAAATGTAATATTAAGTGGTTTGTCTGACCGTAGCCTTGAACATCAACTGAGCAATGAGACGATCTTCTTCCGCTGAGGAGTTACTTGTCGTTCGTTTTTCCATTTCAAATTTCCGTGCAGCGTCGTTGCTTGGAGTTCCTTGAGCATGGCATGGGCGATTCTTTCTTGAAATAGTTTCCAGGTTGCATGCAGGGTTGCGCTTTGTCGCGGGAAAGTGTTGATCGTGCAAATGGTTTCACAACGGCCTTCCGCTTACCAGCGGGTATTCTTAGATGTGCTGACAGGATAGCGAAGGGAACATTTCGGCAAATTTGGTGTTCTACGTTCATCTCTGCAGGTGCTTCCTAAGAGGCTTATCTATGGCTGCCGGGTTGGCGACTCGTTGTCGTTATGATTATGTCGGATTTCGTTTAACACTCTGTGAATTGAAGTGAGGACCGTTTGTCTAGTGATTTGCAAGTAGCCTGGGATTTTGATTTGCGGGTTAATTCCTTTTGCGAGAGACCTTAGTTTCCAGTGCCCGAAAAAGATAGGATCCTGTTTTGTGTCAATTAGACGCGGGGATGAGGCTGCTGTCTGCGATGGGCTGATGTCTATTCGTTTTGAGCGAACTCTCACGCTCACATCAGTCATCGGAGATCTTTGCTATCTTGTGTGGGCGTTTGATCTCCCCCTTTGTTATTGCTGGTGCAACCCTCCGGCGTTATTTCTAACAAATCGAGTTTCTCTTTGTGTGACATTCAGACGGGTGTCGTGCTAATGGCTGTGTTGGAACATCCTTTCCGAATGATCGCAGATGTTGCATTGTATTCGCAATGCTGAGACTTGCATGTGCGTTGGCTACCTCCGCGTGAAGTGAATATCGCACGTCGTTCACATCATGGCGTTGATGAGGATCCTTTCCATCCATCGATTTGCTGGCTCTTGCGCTTCTTCTCATGGGACTTAGCGTCGGGGCTTTTCTCACATTGAGCAAAATGTCGTGTTCGTGGGTCGAAAGCTGATGTGCCACCGCTCGGTCTTCCGTGAACATAGCGTTGGGACGTTGCCATGCTAGCTTTTGTATGAGCAAGATATAATATGGGCAGCAAAGACTTTGTAAAGATGGTTTATTGGGTGAACGGTAATCCATTATCGCTTTAGGTGTTGTGGTGTGTGCGTGGTTATTTTATGTTTATGTCTGTGTATGTGTGTGTCTTTGCTTGACTGTCTATTGTGCTTGCATTCAGCTGCGGGGTCAGTGTTGCCGCAGAACAGCATCGATACAGTTCAAGGAGAGACGTCTTACTTGCCCTGCGGTCGCGACCCAATCGACAGCACGGCGACGATCCTTTGGACTAAGGACGGCACTTCGGTGACGGATGGTAATCGCGAGCGATTTTCTGTTTACAGCGGCAGCACTCTGCGCATCGTAAGAACGGACAAAGCCGATGGGGGTCTATACCAGTGCTCCGCCCGCTCGCTCACACCAAGTGGCGCTGCCGTCACCGTGGCTCATAACATTTACCTCAACGTGCAATGTGAGTAGAAGGCCTTGCTGACCTAGTTTGACGCTGTTGTGACACTGCTGCTAGATCGCTGATTTCTTAGTGCATGTCTGGAGTAGTTTTAATCTGCCGTTTTTATGCTCTAGATGCCCCGGAGATCATAAATAGCGAGTCCGTGGTGAAGGCGATTGTCGGGCATGATGCCGAGGTGCCGTGCTCGGCGGTGGGCAATCCTGCAGTGACGTACAGATGGAGGTCGATGTCGTACGGGGAGCTTCAAACCAGCGACAAATATGAACTGTCTGCGAACGGCTCGCTTCACATTCGCAATGTGCAGATTTCTGACGAGCAAAATTACACATGCGCTCCGTACAACAAAATTGGCGCGGGTCAAGTTGCTGACACGTATCTCACAGTTTTAGGTGAGTAATTCTTTAGCTACGTAGAAAGAATAGTCGGACTAAGCGCTAACGCTACGATTTTACCCGCCCGCCGCGTGTTCTACCGGCCCGCCGCATGTTCTACCGGAAAAACTTGTGTGTATGTTTCCAACTTACATTTCAGTCCCGCCAAGTTTCGTCAGCACTGTTGCTTACGAGCAGCGCGTTAAGCTTGGTGACGAGATTTCTCTGAACTGCGTGACCAAGGGTAAGCCTCGAGCCAACGTAACGTGGAGTCGAAGATCTGGTGAGATGGACATCAGCCGCGTGCGCTACCATCCCTCTGGTCTTGCAACGATCTTGCGTGCAGAGATCAGCGACCACGGGGCGTATGCATGCTACGTCAAGTCAGAGGCTGGTACTCTCGGTCGAGACTTCATGCTAGTAGTCATCTGTAAGTAGCTTCTCGTCTCTTCTATACTCCTTCTATCAAGGTTATCTCTTCATCTCGCTTATTATTTCAAATAGGTTCTCCAGTTTGTTCTCTAAAGGTTTGTTTGACATACATCGGAGCAATTATTCTGAATCTGCCTTTTTCCTCGTAGTTTTTCGGTAGCTGTGAAATAATGTTGTATAAATCGTATCCATGCTTGATTTTTGTAGCATTGCCCGATCGCCCGACTGGACTTTCAGTGACAACGATTGATAGCGTTGCCCAGGTTCAGTGGCAGCATGCTTACGATGGAGGTTCTCCACAGTCATTTCAAGTTTGGTATAGGTTACTAAACGAGTCCGACTTTAATTGGGTCGTTCACCCGAGTACGAATTTCACTTCAGTCAGTATTGCATTGAACGGACTTACGGAATCTGGTGGGCCTGAGATGGCGTATTACTTCGGTGTGCGCGCTCACAACATGCTTGGCTTCGGAATGTTCAGCGACGTAGTTAAGGTTCAGCGGTCGAAGTTCCGTGGCGTTTCGCACACGGGAGTTAGTCAAGGAAAATATGTATCTGGTAAGACTTTCTAGGTTTTGGACTTCAGATCTTTCATGATCAGCGTCGCCTGTATTATCATGTTATCATTGCTGTTGGCTTATCTTGTTTCGGTTTGTGGTTTCGCTGACCTGGCTGTTATCATGTGATCCTGTTTTTCTCTCTCTTTCTCTGAAGAATCTCCACCTTCGCCAAGAAATCTTCTTGTCAACGTAAGTAGGGCTGGCTACTTATTGAGTTGGCAGTCGCTCGCAGTACCTGGACGACCCCAGCACGACCAGTTCTGGTTCGAAGCAAGAGTTAAAAACTCTACTGATGCGTGGGTGAAACTGGCGAAAGTTGTGCCTGCATCTGAAAGTGGCGTTTTATACGCTTCGTCTGAAGTGGAGGCGGATAAGCGGGATAAGGTGCTTGAGTTCCGGATGTTTGCTGTCGCGGGAGACAAACCGAGCGATCCTACGGTGCCATACAAAGTTGTTATAACAGGTGCTGAACTTGTCTTCAACCGCTGTCCGAAGCATTTTGTATATTAGTATTTAGCGTTTCCTTTTCCTGTGTGGTTGGGCTCGTACTGGACTGCTTCTACGAGATGGTGTCATGATGTATGTACGATGGAAACACCTCAGGTTTCTGGTATCTGTTTCTGGTGCACACGGTCGGATTTGGCGATTACCTCTCCCATATGGCAAAGTTTTCGCGCTTACTATTTATTTCTAGTACCTTCGTTGTTTTCAGTCGGTTGGTTATTGTGGTCTTACTGATTGCAATTTTTTAGATAGGAGCATAAATAAATGATGTTTAATCCCGGATATACATATCCCAGCTGTATCGCGCATATGGTGATGTTGGTAAACTAAGCAATCTTCCACTTTTTGTTCTAAGTATGAAATATTCATGATGCGCGAACGAGAAGCGCGGCCTACTGAATCTCGTAGCTTGTCCTACAAGGCATTTATTTTCAGTGTGATTTTGGCTGGGATAAGGTTTCCCAACTAATCCTTGCTCGCCCTTTTTTTTTAGATTTACCTGGCGTTCCTACTGTGTTGCCGATGAAGCCACGAGAGGCCGGTGATAGGGACTTGGTTCCTGCTATAGTCTTGGGGGTCATCTTTGGCTTATTTGTAATTGTGCTTTTGCTGAGCCTGTATTGCTTCTGTCGACACAAGAGAAAGAAGAAATATCACGGTCAGTATTTTTTACCAGTTGTGAATTTTCTGGGGCGTCATGTTTTGTTTTCTTCCTAGTTTAACTCTAGTTCAACGTTTCTAAATTGATTGACCCCTAACGACGTAACCCTGGCTTTATGCAAGATCATGCTCGATAAGGTTTGTATTATGAAATTTCTCCCAGATGGATAAAAATACTCAACTCTGCGATTTTTTTTTTCTCCAGCCAGCAAGAATGAACGCAAAGTGGAATACAAGAAAGCAAGCAGGTAGTTATGACCGTTTTCATTTGAATTTTATTTTTTAACTTTGGCTTTGGGTAATTTTTTCAGTGTAGTCATGCTGGCGAGGAAATTAACCAAGTGATGATTGCTCTGGGTGTAAAAGCACCAACAGGTCTTGTACATCGCCGTTGCTGACCAAGTCGACACCTATTTGAAAGAACTTCTTGGCGCAACTCATCGCCCCGAAATTCGGTCGGGTCTGGATGAGATGTTGTTCGTGTGTCTGCTTTTGGGCAGTATTACCGTGTTATGTTCCTGGAGAATATTCAAACTTCCCGAATTCCGTTTGTCTGATGATTCTTCTGGTGTATGCTCTCTGCCGTTTCGATCTTCTTCAGCGTCCTTATTTTTTCTAGCGACGGAGATTCCAATTGGAATGGCACAGATGAAGGTCTTACTGTCAGTGACACTGTACCGCTAGGGAAATTCAAAAACGACTCTCCGAGACGCTTTCACTTGCCAAACTGTCCGGCCTTAAAGCTTGGCCGCCATACGCAGGCCATGACTGAGTTGGCTGGTGACGACCGGCTGGCTTTGTTGTCGGACGAGGCACGCCAGCATGGAGTGCACGCTCTCTTGGAACCCAACAAAGACGAGAAGTTGTTGTGCACTTGCGGTAAGAACTACCTTACTCTTCAGGTTAACGGGAAGAAAAAACAAGGTCTCAAGAAAAAGGGCATGTACAAAAGCTCGTCGGAGCCATCAGTTCTTACATTGTCAGAGGACATGGCGTCTGTTTCAATTGATCCTTCGGACCTGCTAGACGAAGAAGAATACGATATAAGTGACGTCGAAAAAGACGTCTTGGGCGAAATGGTAAAAAAACAGGCCTCGCTCAATCGTGTACCTTTCAAGGACTCGTTTGATCAGTTCTGTAAGGGACCAGAGCAGAGAGGCAGTCGCAAAGCTCTGGCGGCTGTCAGAGATTATCCTGAGAACGAGCTAAGTGATCGCCAGAGTAAGAACCGAGAGGATGGCATCGATGCGTCGTCAGAAAACTCTGCAACAGAAAGTGAGCGACCTGTCACGCCTTTATCCAAGGGTGACCTTCGCAGCGTGGACGGTAAATCAAGCGGCTTCGGTGACGGCAGCAACTCAACTTCCGACTCCGAGTCTGTAGATCAGTTGCCTGAGCCTCGAAGTATGGGTAGATTAAAGCCCATGAAGGCTACAGGTTACTTTAGCGATAGTGGTAGGCGAGACTTAGGCTACGCTAGTGATACGTCGACTAGGAGTTCGCCTCTCGATTACGTCTCACGACACAAATATGCTCCACCTGCGCATTTGTTATCCGAGGCTCGTTACGCCGGGCCCTACCCTCCGATTCGCGAAGAAGACGGGCGGCCCACCGTACCCAGTGGTCGACCTCAGCCTCCTCCGTACGGTCAGATGGATTTGGAACATTTGTCTGAAAAAGACTTGACAGACAGTGAGGAGCTCTACGACAATATTTTAGCTATGCAGCAAAAGCTAGGAGTGGACTTGGAAGAATCAACAGACAGTGAGTCGGAAACGAAGCAGTTGCCGCCGTACGTGCCTGCTAACGGTCATTCCGAAAACGGGTACATGTCGGACGCGTCACTTGGGCGCGTTCCGTACACGGAGCGTGAAAAGTCGCAGCGTTGCGCGCAGCTCTTGAGCGAATTCAAAAATAGCAGAAATGTCAGTGAAGAGCTGCCGGTAGCTCCTGCAAAGCGATGTCAAAGTGTTTTAGAGGATGTTATTTCTGAAGAGCCTCGGCTGCCCCCGGCTCTAAAGCGCAGCAATAGCACTGGTGCGAGCAGTGTGTACCGCGAGTGGTTAGTGTAAGTCCTTGCTGCTAACGCGTCTAGGCAGAATGACGTCGTTCGTTCGTACCTGCGCAGATGTGCCTTGCTAGTTTGCTTGCAGGGCCATGTAGCAAAAGGAGACTGAACCCAGCACCCAGCTGCTCGATTGGGTGATTGGTATGAGCTCGTTTTGAAGGCTCTTTTCCTCTCTTTTCTTGCTGCCTATCGTGTTCGTTTGCTGGCATGAGTAATACGCTCTAGAATTTTCATCCCTGACAGTGCCTTATAAAATGCATGGAGACAATTTTTATATGCGTATGGCCGGGCAATTTTGAATCGTTCATTGGCACTCACCTTTTGCGCCGCGTTCGGTTGCTAAACTTCCGATAGTATTTAAGGGAAGAGGGCTTTGCTGCTTGAACAGGTTGTACGACACGAGGGTTAGGCGTACATTGTGTCGTCTTCCATAGAATCGGTTTTACGTTAGCGAACACGTTTGAAAAGTTGATCACTTTTAATGTAATTTATTATTGGCATTTTTTACGGGTACTTGGTTGGTCGAGCCATTTTTATTTGTATCGGAGAGCATTTGCTTTACTTGAACCGTGTGCAGGTAAACGTTCTTCTGTGGTAGTTGGTATTTAGGTGATAATCTATCAACGGTGCTGTGCCCCCTTGACTTGCTAAATCTTAGATGCTTTGTAAATCGTGACTAAACCGGATCACCAGCTCGAAGTCTGTCGACGTAATGTTTTTACATACAAGTTCGTCTGGACGTGTGACTGGTTTCACGCAACCTGGTAACAGATTCGGAAGTACTTAATTCTAGTTTGCGATAATGAAAGTCTCATTTTCTAGGTCTCGGAAAGAGAGGTTAGTTTCAAATCTTTATGGCGTGTAGTTGGATTGTGGAAGTCGCAGGTTTCTGGTTTGGTGGTTTCCCTACCGCAGAGATGCATGTGCTGTTCTCTAGAGTTTCTTGAGAAAGAATTGTTCGCAAGAGTTTTATGAGTTATATGTTCTTTGACCCTATGATTCCTCAACGGTACCACTAATTCCGATTCTCCCAGTCTAAGCCTGCGACTTGTGTGTTATTGTTTAATGCGGCAGACAGTGCTTTGCTGGGCCGCTGTCCGGAAAATAATTCATTGGAACGCGATTGCATTATTGCAGTACGTGTGACTTCGTTTTTGCTAGGTGATATCCGTTAAACATATCCCCCGCTTTGTTGCTTTCTCTGCTCACAATTTCAATTCAGACTGGGGAAAATATCGATCATCTTAGTGTCCAATATCCACCACTATCAGCTTCTTGCGCTAAAGTTTCTGTTCAATGTCCAACCTTGCGGTAAACAAAGCGCAGCTCAACTTAGCCAACAACCCTCATGTATTTTCTTGCAAGAAGATGAACTCAACTTATGAAAGACCGTGCTTTGTTTACCATTTTGAAAGTCACTAGTGTCGCATCGCGTCCATCGGCCAGAACGAATTGGCTCCTTGATCCTTTGTATTTAAACCCATCGAAGAATGGCAGATACAGGACAATCGAAGTGTAAGCTAAATTTATTGCGCACAAGCTGCAAAATAAATCAGAACCGCTCAGACTTGACGCAGACACCATCTTCGCCAACTACAAAGACGACAATAAAAGCTTCATACGAATAAGGTTTCCAACAAGATCTCGTAAGTAAATTCGATTTTCACAAACACACGAGTGCAACCGATATCAGATCGGCGCTCGTAGCAAAAGGCTATGACAAATAAAAAACGAGAAACTTAGTGGCATGATATCTTCCTTGCGGGACCAAACATTGACGATCATAGTTGATATGCGACAGAATTACTGAACTTACTTCAATAAAAGGTACACGGATCGTACAAAATGAAAACGCCCACAACGATTAGATTCGGTAAAAGCATAAACACAAATTTACTCGAACGAATCATTAAAAAAAAAAAATATTGCCGTCATGAACGAAGCAACCCCTTATCAATATAGAAACAATATCTAGAAACGTAAGTCTGCAATGCCTTTCTACAAATATCTAGGTAGCGTAATTGCAACCACACCCGCAAGCCGCGCAGAAAGTATGGTACGCTGGCTGCATGGGCATGCAAAGCTCGATTCTTCAAGCTACGTCGCGAGCGAACGATCCGTAACGTGACGCATTCGTGATTATTTCCATCCACAAGCTGGATAGATGACCGAAGAGAAACTCAATCTAGTTATCCGACCCAATAGTGGCGAATGTTGTGGATAAAAAACATCATCGTCGTACTGAACTCCTTCTCCAAGGCCTCCTTAAAACTCGCCTCAAAATGCTTGACGGCATCCTCTTCACTCTTCGCCAAAGCGAGCGAATCGCGGATATAGTCCAAATCATTCGGGTGCTCCAGCTCTGGGATTCCCGTAGACAGCAACATGGCAAACAAAGCAATGAATAGATTGCCTTTGCATCGAAGTGCGCTGAAAGCGTCTATGCACATCTGGCGAAACCTGTTACGTAATAAATAAATAAAAACTTGTCTCGACAGCAGGATGACATAAAATTCTCGCAAACACCAGGGAAGCAAGAGCATGTCTGGCCGACACCCGAGGGGAATTCAATGTCTTCGCTAATACCAGAGCGCAATCAAATGTCCTAGCGCCAAGGTAATACGCAGTTTACGTAAACACGAAAAGGCATATCAAAACCAGTCGAACAATCCCCACAACAAAATAACTACACGTACTTCTCAAAATTTTTCTCTTTCGATGATCCATCGATTCCTTTCTCAATGATGTAGATGAAGTCGCGAGGCAACACAAACTTCACCCGCTCCCTCTTGATTCCAAATTTCGATTTGAAATTGCCCAGAAAATGACCGAAGTCGATGTGAAAGAGCTGTCAAAGAAAAAAGGAAAAGGAATCTGCCAATTGAAAGCTGAGAGAACGCTGCTGAAGTAGGTTCAACTAACTAATTATCATCCTTACAGCCATACACCAATCAGTTACTGAAAAACAGACCGTGTCTAACATTTGTATAAGCAACACGGTAAGAAAACTTATTGAAAAGCAGTGCGAGGAAGAAAATACCACGAAAGGCAGAGCGAATTAGTCACCACTACGAAGATCCTACCTAATAAGAAGACACAGGCAGAAAAAAACGAATGTTGATCAACTACGACTAACTATAGAGCGAATAGGCCAGACTTAACAAAGGCATGCTAAAAGCTCCCAAATACGAGGTGACTCACCTGGCCAGTGTCATACTTCAACATGATGTTGTCGTTGTGACGGTCACCGATCCCAAGAACATACGTAGCCACACTGTACCCAGCTACTGATCGAACGAAGTCATCAATATAGCACTTCCGCTTCCTGGCCAAGTACAAAACACAGATTACCACTACTTACAAGAATCAACGTTCTTAGAACCATGAACGAAATCAGGATGTTTCACTTAGGCGCATAGCTCGATGAAAGGAATGGTCGGAGGGGATCATACGCAATACCAAACAAAAAGTCTTCGCTGGAGAAACCACGGGGCGTCGCGTAACTTTAACACACGTCTAAATACAGAAGCAAAGAGTGACAAGCAAACGACCAAATAAACATACTCCTCGTCGTTCTGCCAATACTTCGACATGTACATGTGCAGCGTGTCTTCCTTGAAAACTCCGCGCACAGCTCCTCGGTCTGCCTGGATACGACCCAGGGTTTCCGAGTCGCGGACGACTTCAATCAGGCCCATCATGTCACTCGTAGATAGGCATCGGTAGGGGATGATCCGCATGTCGAGCCCTTGCTGCTTCCACACCTGATCCATCAGTCGAAGTGTCTGCAGGGTCAACATGTCCTGGCGCAAATCTGCATAAGAGAAATAGCAAGCAAAACGCAGTAATGAACGATATGATGATATATGACCATTGGTTTGATGACGATTGTCAAACTCCATAACCTAAGTAGGACTTAACCCTTCGCGTGCATCAGTGTCAAGAATGTGCAAAGGAAATTAAAGCATGAAGACTTCACTAGAAATTTACACACCATCGCCGTTCTTGAATATGATGCACACGAAATCTCCTTCTTCGTCAGCGTTCTCAAACACAAGCCAGAGTGGCTTCTTCGCTGAGTTCATGTACTTGCACTTGTCAACCCTATCAGCAAAACAGAATCAAATAAGTCACCCAACATTAGATCGACGCAACACAACCAAAACCCATATAACAACTGCGTGCGCAGTGGGATGCTATTCTTCCAATATGCAATCGAGTGGACAATAAAGAGTTTCACTAAACGGAAGTTTGCAATCGTTCTTGTCCACAATTCAAAGTATTAGAAAGTTAACAGCTCCTCGTGTCAGAACTCCTGCGATTTACTGGCGTAAATTCAATGCTAAGAACCCAAACACGAAAGCCGCGAGCTTCCAAATCTGCAATGGCATGCAATTTCGGTAACTGTCCGTACGGACTGCAAAAGAAGTCACTCAAACGTAACAGAAACAAGCAGTAAAAATCCTTCGAGACGAAAAGATGTAAGGCATGCGTTCACAATTGAAATCGGATTAACGATCTTCAGCTAAACTTCACACGAAAGATACAAAGCTTTTCAGACGTTTGACAATACAACCATACATTCGCCGGATAATGCTTATATACCCTATCATATGAATGAACAAAACTTCCAACGAAAGCATACGTCTATTCGAAATTTTAACGCAGAAAGTCTAGTCGAACTTCGACAAGCACGAAACCTACACACCTGAACGACCAACACGAAAGCTTAAAACTGATTTTCGACTTTTCTTAAAATCCACTTGCTTCCGATGGATTAAAGCCGAATTCAAAAAACGCTTAACTAACCATCACCGTCACCAACTACACCCCCAAGCAAATACGAATTCTGATCGGACAGCAGCACAACTACAAAAAAGGCGAGTCAACCAACGGCTTGCCTCTGCAAGGTTGGAGGAAAGTTGGAGCTTGCATCTTCTCCGATAATTAAAGCATTAACGCAAATACCTGACAATACCATAAGACAACACTAATTATTCAATAGCGCATCAAAATCACCTGAGCTGTTTTAAGTAGACGCTAGGGTCAAGCGGGCAGCATAGGTCCGAAAATGCTTTCGCGTACGTAGGTTGAGCGAAACATTCGCGCATCAGGCTTAACTTGGCACTAGGCTAAATCAAAAAATATCTGGACCCAAAAAACCGCCTTTCCCAAAACAAATCGTAACAAGCAAAAACTATGCCACGGTGGAAAACTTACCACCTATCACTACACCACAATATCACAAAGATAAGTGCTAAGCAGCAAAAAGAGAGACAAGCACATATGCAGTGTCACGAGCCGTGCTCAATCGCCGTGCTCTTTATTCGATGCTGCATACCACACAAAATCTACATTATCACCCCAGATTCCTTCACCTTCAGAGACTTAACCACTCAGGATAAAATGAAATACTTACATCTTGGTCTCTCTTATTCTGGCGAAGAATTTCAGTGACCGTCTTCATTTTGCTTATAGCCTCGCTCTAAAACATTTGAAACAATCTCCGCATACTCACAAAAAAAAAAATCATGAGAAAAGACAGCAGACCGAATTCAAGCAAAAGTGTCAATAACTTTTACCTGCCATGACAGGTCTTCGTCGAAAGCGGTTCCAGTTGATATATTGAAAGTATTAAACAATATGGGCAGTACATCCCCTAAGGTGGACTATGACAGACCCCATCCCGCTATGGTGTTGCCTACTCGTTCAGCAAGTCTGTGAATTATATGCCCACATTCACAAGGTGAAATCGTAAACTAAAGAAGCTTCTTCAGTTTAAACGTGTAAGCAATAAAGAGTTACAGCAACGGAATATCGCCATAGTGGTTTTATACTTCTGCTTAACTCATTAGAATTGTTCTTCCTAATGCCAAGTACATGCTGCCTATTCTTACCACGCTTCAAGCTATTCTTATTTCCAGGCCGCAACCCTTTTAAGGTAATTTGCAAAAATGGCGAGTGATTGGCCGGGAAGGAAACAACATATCACTAATAAACATTGGTAAGATAAAGAGCAGCGACACGCACCTGCCGAAGTAAGCTATCAATGTGACCAACACTCCCTCGACAATACATCTCGAGTAGGAGACCAAACTGCAAGGATACCTCAGGGTTATGAATATCCGCTCTAAAAAAAGACGTTTTCTTAACCAAAACGCAATCCCAACCTCCAAACAGGCAAGGCAAACGAAGGACTGCTGGAAAACTACAGAATTCGAGCCCGCCTAACATTCAAGCCGACCCCATGATAACATAACATCATGGGCATTCATTAATACTCATACATACGTACATGCATACATGCATACATACATACATACATACATACATACATACATACATACATACATACATACATACATACATAC
>QQSS02049436.1:0-18257 GCA_003687565.2 Craspedacusta sowerbii
TGTATATATGTATGTATGTATGTATATATGTATGTATGTATGTATGTATGTATGTATGTATGTATGTATGTATGTATTTATGCATTTGTATTTATTTATTTATTTGTTTATGAACTTATGTGCACGTGCAATAGTAGCAACTTTAGATTTGTTTGTCGATTGAATTTTGTCCGAAAACATGTATTCGTTTATGTCAGTTCACGAGGTGTTGCAGTTTCCATGGTTGCATATCTGCCACTATTTGTTGATTTCATGATTTTTATTTGTCAATTTAGTATGAAAACCAGATCTTCAACCCAATAACTAGAAACTGGACGACGAACTTAATGCCTCGTCCTGCTTTTTCTGATTCTCAAGGAGAGGTATGCATGATTATTTTCTCAAGTTATATAAATTCCCCCTTGAATATTCTAGGCCTTGGTACGTGATGTTCAGTTTAGCTAGTTTGAACTGAATCAATAGCCTTCGTGGTTGGTGTGAATTATCAGGTTTCTTTTTTAAATCCTATTTTCAGATTCGATTGATGAAAGAGGCGTTTATCCCTCCACAAGGATGGAAATGGGATGATGGGCCGGAGGGTAAAAATTGGTTTGTGGACCCAGAGTTAAGGTCAGTGATGCTGACTATTGATTTTTTCTTTTTTTCCTTTCTGCTGTAAAGTCTCTGTATATAAACTTGCTTTTACTTATAAATTTGCTTTTGGAACCATGTGGTATAAGGAAACATAGCATCTTAGTGAGAGAGCAAGTTGTTAAAATTGTTTATTTGTTCAGGGGATTTCGTGGTTTTAGCGATCAATAGCTCATATGGGTTATGTAGGAACTCGGTTTCAGGCTGACCATTTGTGTTGGCTAAATGTTATGGTGGATGTTGATGGTGGACAGTAGTTTGTTTTGTTTTTTTTTGCAGTTGTTTTGTTAAGCATCCTTGCTTATGGAATATAGCCTTTATCATTTGATTAGTCATGGCAGTTTTTAAATCTTGTACGAGCTTTGCTTCGGATGCCAACGGATACTGCTATAATAGATGTTAAGGAGATCTGATAACCTTACCTCAGAATCACTGATGAAATGTTGAAGCTGGTAAGAATCACTGAAATTTTGAAGCTGGTAAAAGTCACTGAAATGTTGAAGCTGGTAATAATCACTGAAATGTTGAAGCTGGTAAAAATCGCTGAAATTTTGAAGCTGGTAATAATCACTTAAATGTTGAAGCTGGTAAAAATCAGTTGTGAAAGCTTGTTTTATTTGTTTTGGCCTGCAGAAGCCTTTAAATTCTTTTATTAGACCTTTAGTAAAGTTTTGTTATTTTACTTTCAAGTTCTGCTCACGACGCGGATTCTGGTCATACCACGTTCATTCAAGACTGCTTCGAAAATCAGTCGAGAAATCCTTTGATCGGGAACTGGGGAATCGACTCCTCGAAGCCATACACGGACATTAAAGGAGATTCCACTGACCACCGAGATGAAGTTGCGTTGCCTGAAGGCTGGAAGTGGACCACTGACTGGACTTTTGACATAAACCGTGCCTGCGACGAAGAGGGTTGGTGTTTTTCAGCTTACGTTTGGGTGGTAGTGTCTGTTCTTTGGTAGAGTGGACCCAGAGTAATTTTATCCTTATAGCGTTTTCTCGCTGGATTTGAATGCTCTTATGTTCTGCAATGCGAGAGCGGTTGTTTTTTGGTGTTGATTTTCGTTTTCCTTTATGAGTCTTCACTTGCAGTAAGTTTACGTGATTCTTAGTATCGCTTCTAAGAGTTGCAGAACATGTTTTCTATATGTCGTGTTTATGTAGCTATTACTGAATGTTTTTTTTTTGTTGTTGTTGTTGTTGTTTTTGACAATTTCATCCGCTTAATAAAATCTGATATAACGTCCTCATGGTATTAGGCATTTACATATTATGTATTTGTTAACAATTGCGTAGCTTATAATGTAATGGTCTTGATTTACGTTATTTAGCTTTTGGACGTGTGTATGGCACGGAATTGTGTTTTCTGTGGTTTTGTTTATTCTTATTGATCTGCAACGTGCTTCCCTAGAGCTGCTTGATGTGCCTTGCCGACAGTTTCACCCTCAAGCAAGGGAGAGCCCTAGCCCTTTATTATGTCTAGAGTTTCCTTTGCAAACACACAAACATACACACACACACACACACACACACACACACACACACACACACACGCACACACACACATGCAATACATATATGTGTGTATGTATGTATATACATATATTATATATATATATATATATATAAAAGGATATATAAAGATATATATATACCATTTTTATAGGTTTTGAGTATTGCACTGAAGCATCGTTGGGAGGCTGGGGTCCTGTGCAGAAGAATTATCATCTATGCCGTCGCCGAAGGTGGATACGCACCCGTGTTCGAGAGGCCGATCCGAAGAAGATGGAGAAGAAGCAGAAAGAGCTACAGAAAGTCGGCGAGGGCTGGGAGTATGCCGTCGTGTTCGGCGAGAAGTTCCATCTGAAGGAACGCAAGAAGGACCTCGTTCGACGTCGCAGGTGGCACCGCAAGATGGTGCAAGCCATTGCAGGAGGAGGCGCCCCGCTGTTCATGATCCCCGACGAAGACAAGGACAAGCCTGCTCACCAGATTAGGCCTCGAGCGTTCCTGGCGTTTGATGGTAAGTTGACATGTCGTGTCGTGACGTAATGTGCGTGCAAATTGATGGATTTAGTTCTCCATTATTGCTCGGTATTAGTGGCAATTGCCTGTTTGCGGGTCGCTTGACGTTGTATTCCGATGAAAGTTACCTGGTGGTTGGATTTAACGTCTAAATTGGTTGCTGTGCAAGTCGAGCTCTTATTGACTTCACTCTATTACTATATCTCAGGTCAACCTATTGTCGTAAGCAATATCTTATTCGGTCATAACTCTGTTAATTGATCGAGTTCACGACTCTTGGTAGGACATAGGTCACATCAAAGAGTTCTTAATTCTTTAGTCCCGGGCTTTTGTTCTAAACGAATTCCTGTGATTTTCAACTTTTATAAAACGCGAACATAAAATGCAACATGTTGTATGCCACTGCAAGCCGCCTCCCTGTATTTGGCGTTGTATTCTTTTTGTGGTAGGACCCCATCTGTATCAGCTGCGAGCTTACATTTACCAAGCGAGAGATGTATTGGGCTTGGACAGTGAAGGCACTTCAGACCCATACGCGAAAGTCTGTTTCATGAATCAAAGCCAAACTACTAGAGTCATCAATGAAACATTGTGTCCTGACTGGGACGAAACTCTGATTTTCGAGACCGTGCAGATCTTTGGAAACCCAAAAATGATTGCTGACTGCCCGCCGAGCATTACGATTGAGATGTTTGACAAAGATAAAGTGGTATGACGAGGCATACTCAATATGTAACTGTTCGTCCGAGACGTTCCTTTATGTATTGCACAGTCGGTGCTGAGTACCCGAAGAATGTTTATGCCTGAGATCGAGTGGCGGTCGCTTAAAAAATGTGTATTGGTCTGTGCATTATAGGGAAAAGACAAGTTTCTTGGTCGCTTTATATAACGATTGAGATGTTCGGCAATTATAAAGTGGTATGGCGAGGCGCGGTCAATTGTTAACAGTTCGAGACGTTCCTTTAGGTATTGCACAGTCGGTGCTGTGTACCGTAAGAATGTTTATGCCTGAGTTCGAGTTGCAGCCGCTTAAAAAATATGTATTGGTCTGTGCTTTATAGGGAAAAGACGAGTTTCTTGGCCGCTGTCTATGCACGCCTGTCGTGAAACTTGCTGGTGCAAAGCCTCCGGCTGCGCAGCTGATGTGGTACCCGATCAAGCGAGGTGAACGCGAGGCTGGGGAGTTGCTTGCAGCTTTTGAACTGTTTTTGGTAGGTAGTATTACATTCTGATAACAGTCGTGATAGCGTTTTATCGCATCGTTGCTATGGTGAAACCTTGAGCTCACCTGAGTCCTGTTGCAAATGTTTGCTGAAATGTTTTCTGTGCACCTATACCTAACTCATGGCTACAGTTACGATAGTCTCATACCTCTTCGTTGGTCACGTGGTATGTAAGGCTGTGGGCTATCTATTGGTGCGATCTTTTTTTGAAAGTTTTAACGTTGCGTGTATTTTGGCATTCCCTCGTGCATTTTGATTGTATGTTATTGTTGATTAGTTTTATTGTTATTATTATTATTATTATTTGGATGAGTATTACTATGGTTACTATTATTATTTTTTTGCTGACCAGTGGGCTTTCAAAGGGCTCTGTCACTCATGTTGGTTGCAGTTGGTTGTTTCTTGCCTTTTCCCGTTATTGGCTGTTGGCATGTTCCTGTTTAGAATGAAGGTGCTGATATGCCTTTACCACCACCCATGAAAGAAACCCGCTACATCGTTCCAACTGGAATACGTCCGCAACTAGGGCGGTTTGGAATTGAGGTTAGTGCAAACGCAGAAGTGGTTAATCAGGAATCTTCTGAAACTCATGTTAACTGGCTGGAAGTATTTATTTGAGCGTGGAGGTTGCTGCACGTGTGTTCAAACAGGAGGCGTAAAAATTAAGTTCGTTGGCCAGTGCCTAAGCAGGTGGCTGGGAACGAAAGTTCATGCGCTAGTAGTAGCGTTTGAGGCTTGGGATTGAAGTTGGCGCACAAGCAGTATCGTTTGAACTGGAGGCTTTGGTTCGAAGTTGTGCGCTTTTGGTGGCGTCAAAACAGCGTGCGCATGTGCGGAGTGGTACAGCATTAAACCAAAACCGAAAATAGAGTTTGCCATGGTCCTGTTGTTGCCGTTCCTCTCTGATTCTCAGTGAAAATGTTTTAACAGGATCATTTATATACATAACGCTGCATTTCTTCTATGGTCTTAGAAAACGCATAAAAAAAAAACTTTTGAGCCCGTTCGTGTTCCTTCTCGGCATGTTGGTGAACAGTCCTGGGGTGGCCAACCAAAAGTCTGATCAACAGCTTTCTTACAGGCGTCCGTTCAAGTTGCAGTGGCTTATATTAGTGACGTCAGTCGCGTTGTATCGCGTCGCGTCGGCATGTTAAACGCGTCAGTCACAGCGGCATATATTAGTGACGTCTATCGCCTTGCGTCAGTGGTGGTGGCATATATTAGCGACGTCAATTAAGCGACGCGCGCTTCCCCGGTGCGCTTAAGTAACAAAAAAATAGTTATTAATAATAATTAATAATAATAATTAATAATAATATTAAAAATAATAATTAATAATTAATAATAATAATTAAATAATAAAATAATAAAAAAATAATTGAAGGGTCGTTTGTTAAGCAAAGTTTACGTGGGGAGCGGGCTTGGTGGGTCGTGAGTAGAATCTTGAATAAATAACGTCTGATAATCGTCCTCTTTTAGATCTTATGCTGGGGTGTGCGCAACATGAAGAAGTACCAACTCGCCAGTTGCACCTCTCCAAGCGTCACATTCGAGATCGGTGGTCACATGGTACACTCTGACATCATCAAGAACACGAGAAAGAGCCCCAACTTTGCTAAAACAACGTTCTTCTTGGACTTGGTACGTGGATCCGATTAATTAATTTAGTGCTGGCGAGCGTTTGACATGTTGTTGTCGATATGAAAAATTATAAATTGTTATTGTATATTTACTGGTAATTATTGCATTCTATTAAAAGTGTGCGTGTAGTTTTTCTTGCCGTAGATGAGTAGAAATACCTGCGTACAATCGCATTCGTTTTGTTCTTGCGTATGTATATTCGTAAGGAGTATATGGTCATTTATGTTATAATTATCATAATTGCTGGTATTGTTTATAAATGTTTTTGTCATAATATTTTATTGTACTGTATTACATTATGACATTGCATCGTGTTCGACTATATAATATTTTATTATATCTTATATTATGTTATAAATTATATTCTAGTTTATGATATTATGGCATTAATATATGGCATTAATATGGCATATATATTAATGACATTAATATATATTATAAAGTATTTGTATTCTTATTATATCATAAGATATTTATTATTGGTGTTATTATTGCCCTCTATTATTTATATTCACACTCTGTTCGCTCTCACTACTATTATTTCCGATGATCTCTCGAACTCGCAGGGTGAGCGGGAATTTCATCCCTGAGCTCCTATAGTCTTAATGTTAGCAACTAAACAGACACAGCCGTAATAGCCACGAGCACTTGTAAATTGAAATTTTCTTAATATTATAATCATTATAATAGTTATAATTATTGTGACTTTTGTTATAATAATAATTATTATTAATATTGTTGTTGTTGTTGTTCTTGTTCTTGTTGTTATTATAACTTGTGACCCATGGACGACGGCCAACTTTGAGTTCCTGTGTGTTTGCTGCTTTTAGTATCTTCCTAAAAAGGAGCTCTATATGCCTCCACTGAATATTCGAGTTCATGACCACCGTACTTTTGGCCGGAAGCCCGTTGTTGGAAGGCATGTGCTCAAGTCGATTGAACGATGCGAGCCAAAGGTCTATGAAAAACCTGTTGATCAAATCGGTAATATTCGTTCTTGTTTCCTTAACTTAGCGCGAATGCACCCCGATTTCGTATTTTGAAATATATTTGACGATGCGATGTCTGAAATGATGTTCTTGAATTTGGAACTATGCGCCACTTGGTCCCACGTGGTATTAATATTGACATCACTAGCCTTCCAACACGCAGTGCTGGGTGTGTCTTGTGGAACATCCGGTCTGTATTCTCTGCAAAGGCTATTAACATTGAAATCACTGACCTTCTAACGCGCAGTATTGCTGGGTATATCTTGTGGAACATTGAGTCTGTATTCTGTGCAAAGTTTGTTAATATTGAAATCGCTGACCTTCGAACACACGGCTGGCTGGTTTCATGTACAGATGCTGAACCAAAGGCCGCGGATACGGACTCGCAGAAGGATGTAACTATTGACATAGAAGAGAAGAAGAAGAAGGTGGTAAGTTTTGCATCTCCCTATTTGTTTTCATGCTAAGATTTACGAAGAGCATTCTCCTTCAAATTTTCGGGATGAGAAGCTTTCGTCCCAGATCGCCGTGATCGAATTTCTGATACTTGATTTCAAATTGCGACTAAGTGCTGATTATTCCAAAACAGGTATCTTGGGCTATTATGCAGCTTTTGTCGCTGTCTGCTATGCTTGTCCTATTATTCGTACACTGTGTATCAAAAAATTCATTTAAAAATCCGCCCCTGTCTATTTTGTATGTTGATTTGTGTTGGTCGGTTGGGTGGTTGGTTGGTAGGTTGGGTTTTTGGTTGGTTGGTCGGTTGGGTGGTTGGTTGGTAGGTTGGGTTTTTGGTTGGTTGGTCGGTTGGGTGGTTGGTTGGTTGGTGTGCTTTCATTTATGGCCGTTTTTTTTTTTAGGAGGCCGTTGTTGCTGTTGACCTCGACTGGTGGTCCAAGTACTTTGCCACTGTTGGTGAGTTCGAGAAGTGCGGTGACTACTTAAAGAAGGGTTACAAGAAGGTTATGGTAGGTTTCAGCCTCGTAATGGTACTTGGTAGTCGTGGGTGTGTTTACGAATGTGTTATTTGACCATGCAGTTGTTGTTGATCATTGGTTGATTATTTAGAATTTATACCATAAGGCCTTTGAAATGCTCAGTAGCACCCTTGCGTTGCTATCACGGCATTTAATCATCGTGACTTGATGTTAACAAAAAAAAAATCCTGCTTTTGTCTGGATATCTAGTACTATGCTGATGAGCTGGAGAATGTAAAGGAGTTTGGTGGATTCAACGACTTCGTAAAGACCTTCGATCTGTCGCGTGGTAAGGAGGACGATGACGAAGACGACAACGTGGTTGGCGAGTTTAAGGTGTGGAGGACTGTTTCCTTGTGCTTGGCATTTGAACTGCTGAAACTTTTTTCCAACTTAGCTATGCTGCAAATGCTTGAGGTATTAATCGAAAAAGAGAAATATATTTTCAACGTTTTTGAGCAATATTTGCTCAAGTATGAGCCATGTCCTTAAATTTTTTTTTTTCTTTTTTCATTGATAAATCACGAGGCACGCCGATAACCAGAAGTTTTTTTTGTTGTTTTTTGTTTGTTTTTTTTTTTAACGAAGTTTGAGGGGGTCTCGTGAGAACTTGCACGATCTATTATTATTTGGCTCTAATTAATTATAACTTGGTCTTGGCTGGTTATAGAATTACGTTCAAATATGTATAAGTTGCTGGATTTGTCTTTTTTTATAGAATATCGCTTGATCTTATGTAGTTGCGGAATTAGTTGCTAATATATTGGTTGCTGGATTTGTAATGCTTGTTATAGAATGAAAAGATCTGAAAATGGAAATCCTTAATTGTTCATTTGCCACGCCGACTTAAGTATCTTTAAATAGGTCGCTTGAAGTCGTTGCAGGTTGCTTCGAAGTAGCTTGCCTAGCCCTGGCGGTCTGTTTGTTTTCAGTTGCGTCTGTGTTGTTATTTTCTTATCATTTTTTAATAATTTGTTTTTTTTTCTTCTAATTTTTAGTTTTAGCGCCTCAGGGTAATCAAGCCGGTCATGAGTCATGATTATGTATTCAAATCCCTGTGAATGATTTGTAAAGTATATAGTCGAAGATACTTGATGCGACCGGTTTTTTGTGACAGTTGGTGGTTTCATACACAACGATGACTTGCCTTGTGTAACGTGTTTGTGGATTGTTATCAGGGTTTGTTCAAAGCGTATCCTTTGCCTTCGGATCCGAAGATTGAGCTGCCTCCAAAGTACTTCGCCAAAGTTCCGGACAGCAGTCCCGTCGAATGCACCGTCCGGCTGTATGTCATAAGGGTAAGAATGCTTCAATGTCTTAATGTCGAAATAGCTATTTCAATGTCGAAATAGCTATTTTTATGTGTATGGGTCTGCCTAAAGATCACGTGTTTTTTTTGTTAAATTGTAATAACAGCTAAGTCATAATTAATAATAATAACTAACAGCTGAGCCAAGCGAGAAGAATAATTATTCTTCTTGCTTGGCTTCGCTTCTAATTATTTTTTTGTTTATGGGTCTGCCTTAAGATCACGTTTTTTTAGTCGTCTTGCTTGACTTAAGTTTTAATAGTAACGGCCGTCGTCTAATCTCGTTCCGTGCTTACTTTAGGGTATCGACTTTCAGCCGAAAGATCCGAATGGGAAGGTATGTATCGTGCTAAATCCTCTCTTGTCTAGCCATAAGAGGTTTGCAAGAGGTAGTATTTCTTGATCATTTATGTGTACATGTGTGTGGGTAATACAATAGCATCTTTGGTTATGCGTTAAGTGGTCCCAATAGGAAGGGCTGGTATCTGTCTCTAACAACTGTAATTTTTTCCCTAAGAGCGCTGGCGTTCTTCTCAAGAGCATTTCTCAGGGAGGGAGGGAGCCGTGTAGAAGAGAGCTAATACTGACACGTAGCACCTGGCAGACCAAACTGTCGTATCGGTCTTGCAAATATTATGAGCATGAAAGTGCGTTGAAATTAAAAAATAATGTAACAACGTTCTCGCCTTGAAATCCCCTTCCTAATTGTCCTATGGGAGTCCGTTATGATGGCACAAATGGCCGCTCGTAGTCTTGTTTATGCGTAATTTTATTTCCGTGTTCATTCAGACCAAGATAAAGATAAAGTTCAGGGAAAAAATTCCTGCTTAGGATGCAACGAAAAGGCGTTATTTCGCGCTTTCGTTGGACGAACTGTAATATTTACATAACTAGTGCTTAGGGTTTCATGCGGTTCGTCCAATTTTTTAGGTCTCCTCTTTTCCTTATAAAGATGCATGCATGAGTGGGCCGACTTGTTCTCTGAGTTATGTTTTGATGTCAAGACATAGATTCCCTGTCTTTCCAAGGCATGATTTGTTTTTGTAATCGGGTATGTAACTGTAGTGTCATCCGAGTCCATGGATATCGAGCGAGATTTTGGCGCATAAGAATATCTTCGCCGTAGCTATATTGCTCATGCCGGCCATACTCGCGTTCGCTTTCGCACATCGTATGTCGTCTGTGTGTTTCGTAGAGGCGCACAATACGTTGGGACAGAAGCAGAGTGCTTGCTTTTAACTCCTACAACTTGCATTAATCCGTCGTCTACATGTGGGCTTCCATCGCCCCCCCCCCCCCCCCCATCACCATGTAGTTTATCACTGCTTGATGTAGGTTCCGAAAATTTTGTTACGTGCGATATAGTATCGTACGTAGCTTGTTATGTATTGCCTAAATTTTTTTTATTTTTGTGACCATTTTGGGGCCATACAGCGTGTCGTTGCTGAGTCTTCAGTAATCTGATAATGTGTGTAATATGAAATCTTAAGGCCGATCCGTTCTTGGAAGTTTATCTCGGCAACAAGAAAATCAGCGACAAGGACAACTACATTCCCAACACGATCAACCCGATCTTTGGCAGGTAGAATGCCGTTTATGTTTTAAACTTTATTGTGGTGTGGCAAAACATTGTTCCGGATAGATTTTCGTTTTCACCTTATCCTAAGCATTCTTCAACAAGCTGCCTGAATTAGTTTAGGCTCCCTAAAAATTATTTTTTCTTTTCTTCAATGCACGGTCGTTATAACATGTACGTTTTATTTATTATCTGGGTATGGCCTCCTAAGTTTCTAGTTTTTGATTGTATCTAGCGATTAAAAGCGCGATGTTTTTCCTGCGAGTTTTTCTCTTAACATGACTTTGAGGGAGTATAGCTATTAGCTATAAAACGACGTTCGTTATATTATGGGGCGATCTACACTAGGCCTGTTCGTTTATTTGAATCAGTTATGCAATAGCTCTGTTAAACTCGGGAGGTAGCGCTTTTTGGTATTTTGACACGTGTTGTCCTGGAATTACGTAGATCAAGATAGTGTCTTATACGTATACTTTTCTACTCTAACTTATACTTTATTACAAATGTTTTTTAGATTGTTCGAATTGAAGGCCACGATTCCTGTGACCAAGGACTTGAAGATAAGGGTGATGGATTATGATTTCATGTCGCGCAACGATTTAATTGGCGAGACTACGATCGATTTGGAGAACCGGTACTACTCCAAGTTCAGAGCGACGTGCGGTTTGCCACCGCTGTATTTCAGGTATGCCACCGCTGTAGTTCAGGTTGGACACCGCTGTATTTCAGGTATGCCACCTACTAGATATGAAAGCCATGTCCTTGCAAAGAATTTCTTCAATTCTCGGGCGGGAAAATCTTGATCCCTGTAACTTACGGCAACGGCCTTCGTTTGCGATGCAAACATTGGGGCAGACTGTATGCTTTTCTGACATATAGTCAGCATGTATAATGTGCTTGATGTTTTTGAAATTTCGCCAATGTCTCTTGTAATCTTGTTATGTACCTGATCTCCATTGGAAGTGCGTTGCTTCGTTGCCCACATCGCTAATATTTTGTTTTGTCGCTCTCTTGCCCTCATTCCGAGTTCGCACATCAACATCCATCGATGTTTTTGTGTGCACATTTATGGTACTTTAACGTGCGCGTTCGACTAGTGGCCTTGATGAGCTTTTTTTTTCTGTGTTAGTTCGGGTGCGTATCAGTGGCGCGATTCTCGAAGCCCTGTGGAGTTTTTGGAAAGTCACTGCGAGTTGAGTGGACTGGCGCCACCGAGATATCTCAGCGAGACGCAGGTTGTTGTCAACAGTCAGCTTCATAAGCTTGAGGATTTTGGTGAGTGGTGTATAGCTGCCTCCATCTAATTGTTTAGTTTTGATGGCTCACTGTCAGAACGCAACTAGAGTGCGGCGGAACGTTCTTTGTTGAGTTTGGTGTAGTATGGTATCATAGGTGCATACTTATATGTGTTCTTTGTGCATGTAATTTAAAAAATGTGTGCTGTGGGGTTTTTTATTATTTTTTTTTTTTATTTTTTTTTTTTATTTTTGAAGATGAATATTTATGTTATAGATTTTTTGCGCACGACCTATAGATCAACATTAAGTTTTTTGTGATGAGCCTACTGACTTATCATTTACATACGACCATCCATTTGCTGATTTTTTACCACCATGAACCCTACGGGAGTACAGGAGTGTTAGGGCATGACATTGAGCTGACGCAGCTAGCCTTGGCTCCCCCTGCCCTCCCATACGCGCCCTTGCTCTTGCACATAAGCTTGCCGGTGCATCCCGAGCTCAGTTGTCACACCGTAGCTCTTGCACATAAGCTTGCCGGTGCATCCCGAGCTCAGTTGTCACACCGTTGCTCTGGTACGTAACCATATGTGGTCGTAAATGCTATTTATGCTGCCAGGTTTTACGGAGCCACCAGGCGCTGGGTAATTTCCCCGGATTCCCCGATGAGTTTCTGGCTCCTAGCAACCTCCCCATTTAAGAAATCTTGGCGCCCCACTAGTGGGAGCGCCGGCTAGATTCCAGTAAGGGATATAGTTATAAAGCTGCGGTTTTTCTGCGTTTAGAAACCGAAGATGACGGTAAAGATCCTCACCTGGGCCCTGCGAAGCAGCGCCTGGCCCTGCACATCCTCAACACGTTGGGTCTGGTTCCTGAGCATATCGAAACCAGGTCCTTGAAAAACCCGCTCCAGCCGTCAGCCGATCAGGTATTTCCGATTGTTCTGATAAAATTTTGTGTCATTCTTTGCTAGATTGGTTAGTTTTGTAAAGATTGCCATGATTTCCGTACGGACTTTCTGTACAGACTTTCTGGTAATGACAGTGTAAACTATGTTTGTGTTAGCGTATATGAACCGGTAAACAATTTAAGTATACGACGCGCATGAACAGAATCACAAGCAACGTATCTTTTAAGCCTGGGGTGGTGACAAGAGGTGTCCGACGTTTCTTGGGTATGTGCTCGCATAAATTACTTAAAAGAAAGCGTTGTTATGATATCTTAGTAGAGGTATGTATCCTTTAAGCCTTGTGTATGCGTTACTAACTTAATTCTTGGCTACGTAAAGCATTCCGTTTGGAGCATGCCAAGTATGGCATTCCTTTAGGATGTGGCCACGGAGATAAGTTAGTAGCTTGTCTTGTGAAGCATGCCTGAAGTAGCTTATTCACGGAGACCATGTCCACCGCTACTGAGCTCGCTTGTCTCTTCAATTTCTAGTGACTTTACTAACTTCTTGTCTTTTTACTTCCAGGGTCAGCTACAGATGTTTATTGATATCTTCCCGAACCCGTCCAAGTACCCGCCTGGTCCTCCGATCGACATATCTCCTCGCAAGGCAGATCCGTAAGTTGCATTTCAGCTATTCGTATTCCTGCCGCGTACCTTCAATCCATGCGCTCGCCTTGCGGTGGAACATGAAATTCTAGATCGAATGGGTCGTAAAATGATGTTCTTTCTTGGCTCGCTTCTGTTTTTCACTAATTTTTTTCACAAAATTACCCAGCGCTTCTGTTTTTCACGGTTTTCCTATTGGAGCTTAGAGCTAAGTTACTGGTGAACGAGTGCCTCTATGACGGTTTGTTTTGCGCTGCGCCCATTGATATCGGATATCCTTCGTGGCATCTCTAGAGCTAGCCTTAAGCCCTGTCCCCCCCCCCCCCCGCGTTCTAAGCTCACTCCGAAGCCTCCTGGCCGCAGCGGTGCATGTTCCCGGTACGGGATCAAGCGCCCTAACTACGTGCAAACGTGTCCCGAGTGCAATTTGTGATGCTTATAATAGACTTGAGCGCCCGCAACGTACTTTGGTGATTATCCTGTATTCGTCCTGTCTTGAACACCCTCCTTGTGTTTGTATAGGCACCACTTGCGTGTGATCATATGGAACACGTCCGAAGTCAAGCTGGATGAAACATCGATCACTGGCGAGCAGATGAGCGACATTTACATCAAGGGTTGGTAACACATACCTTAGTTTCGTTCCATTAAGGGTTGGTGGCATACATGTTTAAGATTAAATACATCTAGGTATCTTAGCATATAGCTGATTGTGAAAGTTATGGTTGCTGATTTCTTATTTCTAATTGCGGTGCACTTTTTGACTGTATTAATAGTTTTCGATGATATGAGTAGTACGTCCAGGAAGACAGTGGTCGCCGTGAACCAAACTTCCATGGAGCTTGGCTTTGGGGAAATAAGGGCGGAAATTATTTGGATCTTGGTGTTTGTCCGCTTTGTAAGGCTTTAGTTTGGATCGGTGTTAGTAACTTGCCCACGACTGGTCGGTGGGTCGTCAGACCAACGCGTTCAGGAATCTAGTTGTGAGGCCGTCCGGGCGAGTGCTTTGTCTTAAAACATTTGTTTTGGCTGGCCTTGGAGCTTTTCGCGATGCCATGGGAGATGTTATATAGATAGCGATTGCTCGTGTTCGCTTGCAGCGTGGTTAGCCGGCATGGAAGACAACAAGCAAAAAACTGATATCCACTACCGCTCGCTGGACGGTGACGGAATGTTCAACTGGCGCCTGGTTTTCCCCTTCGGCTACATGAAGAACGAGAAGTGCTTGGTCGTGAAAAAGAAGGTTGGTGCGGTTTGCGTGTAACTCGGGTCTACCTGTTGTACCAGTTTGCTCTGGGCCTACCAGATGCTTTTTCGAATAGACCGTGGTATAGCTTTGTGTGCGGGCGCCGAGACAGTAGTTGGCTTTTAAGGATGAAGTTGCATACGTCGTGGGCTGGCTTTTACTTGAACCCGATTTTCTATATGTTGCATGCGTCGCAGGAACATCAAGTATCACTTTTCTGAGCGTTTCAGCGATGACCTATGCGACATGATGTCATCGCAGGTTTATTTTAAGAAAAATTACCTTATAAACATGTTAGGTTGTTTTTCGGATGCATGACATGAGTCTCATGGCGGCCTCCAAGTTTTTTGCAGCCGATATCGCAGTCAACTTTGCAGGAAAAAGGATGTTTGCGTTAGCCCTTCTGTCAGGAGTTCTGTGCTTTCTTTCATGCCCTGTGGCAGTGGTGTTTGCAAGATAAATGCGTACAGGATACTCGATGTAGGCAAAAAGCGAATCAAGTCACAGTACCCTTTCCACTGTGGTTTTGTCGCTCGGTTAAGAAGAGTCGTCGTTAATTATGCATTGCTTTCTTCTTCTGCAATCGTAGTTTGAGTTGCGTGCTACCTTGTTATAATCTCATTCTTTCTTAGGCCCACTTTTGGAGTTTGGACGAGACTGAAGAGCGAATGCCGCCAAAGTTTACCGTGCAAGTGTGGGACAACGACAAATTCTCGAAGGACGATTTTCTTGGTTTGTTTTTGTCTGTTTGCGTTTGACATCTTCACTTGTATTGTGACTTGCCAAGGATTTGTTTGGGGAGCACTTCTTCGCGATGTTAGCTCGTCCAGGCCGATGCATCTGGTGGTCTGAACATTAAGCCAAGCTTGAATTGGCTGTACTGTGAGACTGGATGTATCCTGGTGTATGCGCATGCGTATGAGTGCTTGCGTGTTGATTGTTTGCTAACGGTCGCGATGGTAATTGTGAGTAGTTATTGCGTAATGGACCTGTCATCAGGAATCCATGCTGCCCTGCTGAATTGTTCATGTGGTTCGGCGCTTGAGGGCGAGGGCTGCTTGGCAGTACGCTTAAGTGATCAGCTCATTCAAGTTCGATATTTTCGGGGCAGTAGAGGTTCATGTTATTTAGCCCCTAGTGGGTTTAACCCGTTCACCAAACTGCAGCAGTCGCTGTTCTGATGCACGCTGGACTGCCGTTTTTTTTTTTTTTTTTTTTTTTTTTTTTTTTTTTTTTTTTTCTTTTTTTGTTTGTTTTTTTTTTTGTGTTTCTTCCTAGGGTTAGGTTGGCGTTGCGGCCGGCTTTCTAAGCAAGTAGCGTGGAATGTTCGTGTGTGCTGCGATTTTTTTTTTTTCTTTCTTTCTCTTTGCTGGTCTTTGCAGAATGAAACTTTATCTTTATCATTTAAAGTTCATTTATTTCTGGTCTCATTCTTTTAATAGTTATATATCGTTGTTTACGTAATTACTTACAGGTACTATTGAGTTTCCGCTCCACAAAATCCCCAAGCCGTCGAAGTCGTCGAAGTCGTGCGCCTTGACGAAGATCGATCCGACGTTGTTGACGGACGACGACTATGTTGACGTGTTTACCTGTGGCGAGACGAAAGGCTGGTGGCCCGTCTTTGTAGAGGCACCAGGAGGAGAAAGAGAGCTGACGGTAAAGCTATCTAATAATAAATCCAGTTGAGATCTGATAGAAAAAAGGATTAGGAATGCGAAAGTCTTTTTTCTTAGTGCATTCAGTGCCGACATTGGGTTCATAACGGCGCATTTTCCTCTGCGTCGTTTCCTACCTCTGTTTGCTCGCTAGATGACTTCATGGTATTGCCCTCTCTCTCTAGGGCAAGGTTGAGATGACTATCCAAGTCATCACGGATGCAGAGGCCCAGGAAAGACCTGCTGGATTCGGTCAGGAAGAGCCGAATATGAATCCAAAGTTAGATCCTCCGAAGTAAGTTTTGTTTGTTTGGATTATTTGTTTGCGTTGCAATTAGTTGTCGGTTGTGCGCACTGTTTTTTGTGGTAGGTTAGGCCACCATAAATGAAACTTTTCTCCCATAGGCAGGCGCCATTTTAGAATATTCAGGCCGATTCTTTAAGCGCCGTTTTAATATTGTCTTCCTGATACTTTACGCGCCATTTTTAAGCTGTCTACCCGATTCTTTAAAATCCACATCTATTAGGTGCCATTTTAATGCTGTCTTTTCGATTCTTTAGGCGCCCGGAGACATCGTTTTTCTGGCTGACGTCGCCGTGGAAGACGTTCAAGTTCATCATCTGGCGCCGCTTCAAGTGGTACTTCATCATAGGTCTCATCCTGCTGATCCTCATCCTCTTCATCGCTATCTTCATGTACGAGATGCCGGTAAGTCTTGCCCTTTCCCTTGCTGTCGTTTCATAACGAGTGTTTCCGCTGCATCTTCGTTTCATAACGATTGTTGTCGCTTCACTATCGTTGCGTCGCGACTGTTTCCGTAACCATATTTTTGCAGTTTTGACGCTCTTCGCCGGTTTTCCAATCTCGCGCTCGGTTTCGGCGGAAGTTTTGTACACTTAGATGGATTGCAAGACACTGCGCAGGATTTTAGTATCGTGATTTGATGATTCGTATAAGGGTTGCTTTGGTTCCCAATGAGAGCTGAGTATAGCGCGATCAATTTTTCCCTTTATCTAAGATTTATGCTCGTCCCCGTACTGTCGTCTGCCTTGATAGAGGGTGTCGGCTCAAACTGCTAATACACGTCACGATATCATCGCCTCATATTGATAGACCGTGTTAGTAAGAACATAGAAGCAGACCAGAGGCAAACGACAGACAACGATGGTTTGATCCTCCACGTAGTGCATTGTGGTAGCTGCAGCGGGATCGTCTTCGGCGTATAACCGCTGAGCTAAAAAGGTCAAAGTCGAGCGCCTGTGTGAAGCTTTAGACGCAATTTGCTTCCAAACTTAGTGTGTTATATTTGCGGAAGAAATGGCATCCAGTTCTGAACGATGTCACAGCAGTTGTTTGCAACGGAAAAAATAAATGTAAGCCATCGTTTAGCGAGGCTCTTTTTCCCATCCGCAAATCCAATCGGCTTATTGTGATCAAGTCCGCGTAATAGTTTCCCCCGAGCAATAATACTTGTAAATACTGTAATTGACGTTGATTGATTGTGCGTTGACTGCAAGCACATGTTAGCTGTAAGCTGAACATGTTATTGAGGAGGTTTACCTGGTTTCCACGTGTGATGCATGGTCTTGGCTGATCAGATCTCGCTCGCGCAGGAAACACCAGTTTCGTGTTGTGTCCGACTGTATTTCAGCTCATAGCGCCCGGCACTGTTATCAGTCATGGTTGTTATTATTATTATTGTTATTATTATTATATTTTTATTATTATTGTTATTAGGCTTTTATTTTTTTATGTTTTTTTAAATATTATTTTATGTTATTTTATTTTATTTTTTATATTATTATATTGTATTATAGTTTTATTATTATTATTAATATTGTTATTATGTTAATATTGTTATTATTATCATTATTATTATTATTGTTATTATAATTATAATTGTTTTCCAATTATTCCAATTATTGTTTTCCAATTCCAATAATTATAATTATAATTGTTATCCATTCACCGTCGAGCTTGCGAGGCGTGCGGACGTACGCTGCCGAGCTCTGATTGTTTTAACAAATTGATTAACAAGTAGTTGTGTGCTATTTAAAATTTTTATAGAGCCTTGTTGCGTGGAAGGAGAGGAGTATTTTGCAACTATGAGGACCTCTACTCTGCTGCTTTTTGTGTTATTTTTCGTCGTATGCAGTTTCTGCAAAAGAGAGTTCAAATCACAGGC
>QQSS02049547.1:0-18256 GCA_003687565.2 Craspedacusta sowerbii
TATATATATATATATATATATATATATATATAATGCATATATGTGGTGTGTTTGTGTGCGTGTGTGTGTGTTTTGCGTATAATCAATATTTTCATCCTCCGCAAAATCTGCAGGCGTTCACAGGGACTGTGCGTTCTAACCACTGAGTTTTAAGAACCACTGAGTTTTAAGAGTTGCTGTTGGGCCGCAGTCAAAACATATGCGTCCAATATGATCTGCACGGCTGTGAACCTTGCTTAGTGGCTGAAATTCTCTCACGGTTTTGTAAAAAAAAAATATTGCCAGAACATTTGGTAAACAGGTGAAGAAAAAAAAAAATGCCTTACAAGCCATGGACACGTGGGTCCTTTAAAATTCACGTCTACAACTATCTGTAACGGTTATCTATCCTCAACAATACAAAGTCTGACAGATTTTTTTGAACTGTACACAAGACAGACATCCCTGATAGCCGCACATATATCTCGTCCTTGAAGCAAGAGGATTAGAGTCAGCTAATAGCGGGTTCTGTACAATAATATTATGAAGGATCGTTCGGATTAACGCTTAGCCCTGAAGACAATACACTCGGTCAACCCAAACATCTGGTTTAGCGGCTTACAAGATTCAGGTGGAGATGAAGAGTTTCGTATCTTCGTGTGGAATTCGGTGATTTTTTTTTTCGGTTTCCTTTTTATTGCAATTTCATGTTTTGAAACTCGCGAAGAACAGCTCTTCTGCGCTTGGTTTGTCTCTAATCCACTTTGGTTACATTCCAGATATCAGCGAATCAAATATTTATTTTCAATCTCATTCATTTAGATGATCAACAAATTACCGATAGTGTCCCAGAGTTGTTTTTATGTTGGTGTAAAGGAAAATTGATATGGTCTAGGTGGAACTATTAAACTAAAAATAGTCCTGATTTCTTTTTTTGCTTTGATTTTATAGGTCTACCTTAAAGATGAATTAATTGCCGCTTATGATGTCAAACTTTACCTTCTGCCTTAATGCCTGGGAGCGTAGTAGTTATTGATATCCTCATTACAGGTATTCTCAAGCCAATGGGTGGAGTGCTTTTTGATTAGTAGCAAGACTAGACAATATTTAAAGTGGGGGTTCATGCTGTGTTACGACGATCAGGAAAACAGGAAGAACCACAGACAACAAATACATCGTCCGCAGCTTAGTGATGATTTTTGAGAGACACGTCTCCGGCTGCCTGTCTATGTTGAATCGTTCAGTCGCAGTTTTGCGTGGCCCAGTACAAGTGCAAAAATATTATCGTAGTGAATGCATCTTGAGGAAAGTAAATCTTCATTAACTATAAAACTTATTTTATGGAAATAACTTTCTCAAATAATACTTATACAACAGTATATTTCATGGATGCGGCCGTCCTTCAGCTGTTAATGAACGGCCGTTGAATCGGAGTTTTATTAAAAATGCAAAAATGCAGCATGCGAAAGATTTTCCTAAGCATGGAGAATTCTCAGCAGATTTCGCTCGTCAGTTGTTTTTAGTGGTGAAGAGCCAGGTTAACTCGCGGATAAGCGATAGACACATACAGGCGTCGTCTGTTTGGTGAGCCTCTCGCTTCTCAAGGAACTAAAGAGCTTTTTGAGTCGCCACGAAGACTCGGCCGACTAGTCTATGCTCCAACATCTGCCGTGACCCCTGTTATCAGGATACGTAGGCAGTAGGCACTCTTCATGGAGACTATTCCAGCAGACGACAAAATCGTAAAGTCGGTGCTCCTTTCCCCTTAAGAGCTTTGGCAAAAAAACTAACCAAAAAAGAAATTTAATATTTGCGCTGCATACACACCGAACGCCGAGGGGAGGCTCTCCTAGTTGGTCGGCGTAAATCGTCGCACTGTGGAGTCTACATCGCGATTTAAGATCGACCAAGCAGGTAAATGGATCATCAATTCCCTACTAGGACTTCGCGCCTCTAGGCTGCTGGTTGCAGTAACAGAGAGGCATGTGGACTTGATGGGGCTTCAGGAAATTTGCTGGTCTGATGCTGGTTAACCATCTGTTGATATTACTCTATCCTCTAGTCGGGACCACCCAGAGGCACAATTAGGCAGGCGGGTGTTGTGGCTGCTCTGAACGCGAAGTCTGTTGCCACCTTACTAAAATGGAACCTGGAAGCGACGAACTTCCTTTTTCCAAATTTAAGCATAGTATCGCTATTGTAAAAGCTATGCGGCCTATGCACCGATGAACGACGACGATAGAAATATCAAATATGCGCCTACCAATCACTAGATCAGATCGAGTAGCACCTCAACCCGGAAAAAGGTATTGCCTAGGAGGCTTCAAAGAAGTTTCTAGAACCACTAGAGATCGTCACTTTTTGAAGAAGGTTGAGTTCTGGCTTAGGCTGGACTCCGTCTTGCCGGCTCATGCCTACTGCAACCTGAACTGGTTCTGCTTCTAGAATTCTGATCAAGGACCGATTGTGCAAAGGTTCCCGTAAAGTTTCGTCAGGCGTTCTCTGGGAAATCAAAATAAATCGTTGCATTAACGTACCACTATGTTGCAGTAGCTAAATCTTCTTTGAGATTTTTAAGGCGCTGTTATCCAAGCTATTTATTTAAATCCTGCAGGCCCCAATGGAATTTATTTTTATCAAAAGATCTATAGAAACAGTCGAGGCCTCAGTCCCAAAGAATTCATTATATGGTTAGAAGAGTTCAAAGCAGTGACTGGAACTAAAAGCGATTGAATTACTTCAGTCAAGGACCCCACTGAAGCGAACTTCCCGTGAAAACTGCTACACTGCTACGATGAGTTTCTCGCGTTTACCGCAACTTGGATTTTAGCAAAGGCTCCCGTCAAGCTCTGTCAGTGGTTGCCTGGGAAGCCGGTTCCATTTCATGGCAGTGACTTGAGGGTGCTGTCTAACCTAGCTCTGCAGCTCCTGTACACCATGGGGATCTAAAGCATCAACTCTACACTTTCAGACTGCAAGCACGAGGATAGGAACATATTCAAGGTTTCAGGTTCAAAACGCCGCGTCCACATTCATTAGTGAGGCAACGCGAAACATAAGCAATGAGTGAATCAGTGACAGGCTTAGGACCTAATTGACAGAAAGCGTGAAAATCGACTAACCGGACGAATCGATGAGTACAAGCGACCAGTCGAGAGGGGAAAGGTACGGTTGCGAAGTGATCTTCAGTAATGAGTTGAAAAATAAAACGCCATGGCAGCTGACTGAAACTTAAACTTATGGAACGAACAGCATGCAATGCAAAGGGGCAGTCTTACATAGTTATCTGCATGACATAGACATTAAAATTAGTAACCCGAAATTCCCTATTAAACAGAAGTAACGCCCACTTTAAAGTCATCTTGTATCTAATATCTAGCCTGTGACAGTGTATGTAAGTGACTTAAATAATTTGCACCTTTCAATTATTCTCTTACTTGCATGAATAAACCTTGTCAACCTTATTCGTCTTGATGAACAGGGGTTTAGAGAGCTTTGATTCCAGTTGACTATATATGACTGTTTATTTTGTTTGTTTGTGAGCTGGTTTTCTTAGCTGCATTTGATTGCGCACGAAGTTACGACTTGTTTAACCTAAACACAACAGGGTGTAAATCCGAGGTTTGGGATAATATTGCATGTTTCAGTAAGCTGACTAGTGGTGCTAATGCGATTGCACGATTCCTACTTTAAGCCTGCTTGTTAGGTCTTAAGGCGTGCCATCCTCAAAATGATTAGCCATGGCTACAGAAGATGTATCCACCAAATTTGCATGTAATACTGTATATCGTAGCGAAGATGTTCATATGGCAGATTCTTTGCCTACAAATTAGACACAGATGGATATTTCGTTGTTAAAAACAATTGGAGTTCTGAGCCAGTTGGACTGTTGTGACATATTTTTAAATATGGGTCTGGTAAAGTTTTTGTAAAATTGCATTTACGGAGATAAAGAGAATGCTGTTGTTGTTGTTGTTGTTGTTGTTGTTGTTGTTGTTGTTGTTGTTATTGCGTTGCTGTTGTTGTGTTGTTGTTGTTGTGTTTTTGTGTTGCTATGGTTGTTGTGTTGTTGTTGCTGTTATTTTTGTTGTTGGCAGGTGCTAATGCGTCCCTGCCACTAAATGAAAGATGCCTTTTAGTTAGAAAGAAATATTGGACAACTCCGTTCTGTGACAGTCCCAATCTGAGCGCCAGCGACTCGCTCATTAGTGAAAAGCAACAACAACAACAACAACAACAACAACAACAAAAAACACAGCAATGGAGAGAACCATGTGATTAGCTTTCAAATTGTCCCGTTACTTCACAATCACAAGCTGCTGCTCAAGCTGTGGATGATTCTGACGTCTCCTGCTCATCTACAACAGGATGAAGTCAATGCTGCCCTGAAGAAACTCAAGAGTGGTAGTTCTCCAGGCTGCATTGCAATCATGCCGAACATGCTGCAGGCTGGGAGGCCGGCATTACTTTACCTGGCTGACCGCGATTGGGCTCTACTGCGCTTAAAATACTTCCAGTGTTTCCAGTGTTTTCGTATGACGCTGAGACCTGGGCAGTGAAGAAAGCAATTTCAAAGGTGGAAACCTTTGATCAATGGTGCCTGCGTCGCAACCGCTAATCTGCAACGGAAAACCAGTGGCCTTCGTTGAACTGCGGCATCGCACAAGTTGCCCCTGCTCTCGGAAACCTTGCAATCCACGAGACTTTGCTGCCTTGGCATCAAAGCTCTCACGCCGCTATCAGCATTCCTCTACGATGACACAAAAGTCGACATGGACATCCGGCCAACACTTGAACCGTACTGTTGGGAACAACAGCAGCAACAACAAAAACAACAACAACAACAACAACAACAGCAGCAGCAGCAGCAGTTACAACAACATCAACAACAATTTTATTTCTCCCAAATAGTATTCTCCCAAAAACCTAAAAGTTAACTCCAGCAAAATAATCGTATTGAATAGCTAATTGGGTAGGAGGGCTCTTTTTAGCAGAGCTGATTTGGGTAGAAGAGCCCCTGGAAAAATCCTAGAGTCCAGCTAAAGCCTAACTTCCGTTAAGCAGAGCATCCATTGCGGGACCGAAGCGCGTTGAGACGAGTGACGATGACATCTACAACGCAAACAGGACATCGATGCGTGAAATTGAAGTCTTGGTGATGACCAGCAGTTCTTGCAACTATAGAAAAAGTTTCTGGGAACTCTCAATGGACGGATCTGGCAACGGCTACATAGCAACAGTCACCGGATCAAAACAAACCGACTTTTGCCTAGCCGCGACTGTAACTAGTCAATTCAACACTGCCTAAATCGTGCATTTCTGTCAGTAGCTCGAGCCATAATAAGGTGAAAAATGGAAGGCTGACAATAAATGTATTCCTTAATCGTGCCAAGAAAGCAGAGAATTTTAAAAGCCATGAAATGTGTGAGGGAGGCACCCAGTGGGATGTGTGGGGACAATTATTCTGATCACCTCATGTAAGGTACTTGTTATGACCATTCTGCACTCTTAATGACTTATTTCTTTACTAGTTATTCCTTTCCTTGTTATTGTAACGAAAGCAAGATCAAACTAGGTGTAAATACAATTTGAAAAGCTATCTTGGCACAATTTTTGCATCAATCAAGGCACACACTATTTTTATATAATTATACGCCTTTCCAACTGGTCAGTACATATAATGTGAGAAAATGGGAGCAATTCATGCAACCCAAGAACCTGGGTAATCAGCTGTGCGCCACTGGTCCCGGAGATTTTGATTTAACAAAATCTCTTACAGTGGTGGGTCCACAACAGCTATACGCTGTTGCGCCCAGGTCCTTGCGGGCACGTATTTGGCGTGAGTCACTCATACTACTTCGTTCACGCTAGCACAATGACGTCGTTTCCATGTCCGCAAGATTCAAGCACTCCCCTCTTTCGCTGCTATTGTCATTTCATTCAAAACTGTTCCACTTAGTTCAATTCCTGCTTTCCTCAAACATATTTGTGCTGAAGCACACACAAAGACGCGATAGCCAATCTCAAACTGAAGAACTTCGGAATCTCATCCTGCGTTGTTTACTTTCACCGGCAGTTCCGCCTATTTTTCGAGTTTTCGTACTGGCGACCTATGTATGTTCTCGTACCAACTCTCCCAGGAAGGCTCACTTATTCCATACATCCAAGCAGCAACAGGTTGGGTCTTTGTTTTAAGATCACAACGTGTCTAGACCATGGCTTATCCACTCGTACATCGACATCCACATCGACCCGACCTGACTCTATTTAATTTACAACTATCTCCAGACCTCGGTTCTGCTACAGCTGTACACTCCCCTTGCCAAGGCCACAGGGCAAGCCTAGAGAATATGATGAAAATTCGTCTACATTCCGCATAAGTTGCAGTTTGCTGCTCTGTTAAGACTCAGTCGTTGAGTAACCGTCCCTGTTGGCCTTGTTGAGCAGCCTCCGCCATGCGCCTTTCCTTCTCAAATACCCGAATTTCATCCAATTTTAGTTACCTTCTATATCGTCCACTGAAATCCGTTCAAAACCAAGCTCTTATTTTTGTAACACCAAGGCTCGTTTGTGATTCCCAAACCATCCCCACTACTTCTCAATGCTACGCCATGGTATCGGCTACGTTTCCACATCACTCTAAGTTCCATTTCTTTCCAACAGCTAACTCTGGGGGATTTTCTCTTATTCTTTGAACTTTGGACTCCATCAACATAGTCTTCACTCCTAACTTTGCCACATTGTATTCTTCGACCGCTGGCGATAGCGGGAACTGCAGTGGTGCGCTCGACAGGTAACACACCGCCCGACATAGTGACTTTGGCGCGCCTAGCAACTTTCAGGCGGCTTACTCGATCTTCATCTCTATTGCTTCCATTCGAGAAAGAGCAATCTCGTATACAGGAAGTAGCCACATGATCCATGGAAGAAGACCAAACCGCGCTATCCGTAACTTGATCTTTCCTGGCAACCTGCAATCATCAATCATTTACAAATATTCTTCCACCATTACCTGTGCTCTGACTTGTTGATGGCGGTCTGGCACTGGGAACGAATATCATCTGCCCAGGCTATTGCCTCTTTCTTCTCGAATGTTTGGAATCCCATCCTTGTTTTTATTCGGAATGCATCCGTCGTTACTTTTCCTTTCACCCACACAAAAGTGAACGGCATTCGTCGTTTTAAATCTCTCTCATCCCAGACACTTGACAATATATTCCACAGCCCTTTTGTTATACCAGGGCAGTTCTTATATAATGCTTACGTGTAGCCGTTTAGAAGTAACGTACGCGACCCCTGCAATATATATATATATATACATGTGTATGATATTGGAGTGATCACAATTTTTTTTTATATTTAAAACTCTTTCTGCATACTGATACGTAGTTTGAGCCATGTCTGGCACGCATTAGCATGTGTTAAGTTTCACTGAATTGTTAAGTTCTATGTGTGAGATGGCCTTGGTGTTTTTGTGTCTTATTCACGGCTTTCTAGATTAAGGAATCACTTTTAAGACGTGTTTCCTCCCCAAGAAAGTCCATGACACTTTCTGACACCTCCAAAGAATACACAGACACAATTTTCGAGCGAGTGGCTTTTTTGCCTTACCAATGGTTACTTACTTATAGAAGCAATGCGTGTATGTGGCATGATTCCTCATTCATTTGTTTCTTCAATATTAAAAGAAAATTACACTCGAAATTCCTTAGCAATCGAGACTTGCGATAATCCAGAAAAATGATATGCGGATCCTCCAAGCTACCCGATCTTGGGAAAGGATATCATTGCTTTTTTTTTGCTGTAAATTTATTGCGCGTGAAATAGCGATTCCACTACTCTAATCCATGTTTTGACCTGGAGCAATCCCAAGAAACATGTACATATAATTTAGCCATAAGAAGCGAATTACCTACTAGGAAACAAACTGAACATGGCAACGCAGCTAGAGACTGCACCTAGTACATCAACACACCCGTGCAGTTGGTGTATCCCCAGCTGATTGATCTGCAGTTGTTGAGGAATTTGTGAGTGTACATGTACAACTCTTTCTGGCAAAATAGATAAATCATATGGCCGGATAGAAAATCAAGGACCTATTATATATTAGAAAAGGGTCGACTCGTCCTGATGCAAGCTGATCACACCCCTCAAGGATTTTAGTTTAGTCTTGAGTTATTCTCAAATTCTTTCCTTTACTAATTATTTTTCATTCACAAGAATCGTTAGGTGAAAGACAACAGTGAGACTCAAATACTACTAATTTCAACAGTAGCTAACTAAACTTTAACTAAATAGCTAAATTTTAACCAGACAGCAAGTATTTATGGGTCAGTCTTCACGAACATTAATGACCTTCCATTCAGGTAAGAATAATAACTAAATCTAATAGCAATGGAGCAGTTTTAAGGTAAAAAAAAAATAAATTCCAAAGCAATAATGGCGACCGATTCCACATAGGGAGTCGATCGGACTCTGACATATTGTATATCTGGACACAGACTAGGTGGAGTGGGACCACACTGAGTGGGTGGAGTTGAGACCACAAAGTACCAGTCTGTAAAGGCATGCATGCTGCCGGGCAATGTTAAGCTTTTTCAAGTATCTAACAAGCACTCGTCGGTTGAGGGTCTGCTTGTACTCATAAGACACCTGAAACCGCTACACAACAGGTCACAACACGCACATAGAATGTTAGGCTTCTGTTCGACAGGTTTGCTGCTTAAGATCACCCAGTGGGAGACGTTACCTTGCGGAACTAAGGCCGCCGACGTCATGCCAAATCGTATTCACTAGCGCAGGCGTTGGTGGATAGTAATTTATATTGACAGGTGGCACGAGATCATGGATCTCCTACCTCCATCCGTAATGGAAGAAATGGCAGTGAACTTGGAAAACGATTATGAATAGTGGATGGCAGTAAGGGTCTGCGTCTCGAAACTCATTCTCGTTTGAAACGAGAAATTTCGAGAAATTTCTCGTCTCGCTTGTTTCGAGGCGGACTTCCGTCTCGTCTCGAAACTTCTCGAAACTGGTTTGAAACGAGAAGTTTTGAGAAATTTCGAGAAATTTCTCGTCTCGTTTAAAACGAGACGGATGTCCTTCTCGTCTCAAAATTTCTCTAATCAATCAAGACGGACGTGAAATAAATTATTACGAGATTTTAACGTACTTCTCGAAATAGCATGAATTTCTCGAAACTTTATTATATTTTCATAACATAAATCGACAACATTTCGAGACGATTTGAGAAATAACAGCTCTAGTTGCATGTCCCCACAACTTGCGCGTTAGCGCGTTATGTTTATTAACTTGTGCTTATATAGGTACCAACGTGCCTATAAACCCTTTCAGATGCCACAATCATTTATGAGACGAAAAATTTTTCACAGCAGGAAGAAAGTATTGAACAGGAGTGCACTGTGATTACTTGTGACGGTGTCATTACAAGCAGGTCGTTAAAAAAGAAATATTCCACTATCGTGTTGTTGATCGCGGATGATGCCTTCACAATCTGGTGTCCACCAAGGGTCTGCGTCTCGAAACTCGTTCTCGTTTGAAACGAGAAATTTCGAGAAATTTCTCGTCTCATTTGTTTCGAGACGGACCTCCGTCTTGTCTGGAAACTTCTCGTTTGTTTCGACACGGACCTCCGTCTCGTCTCGAAACTTCTCGAAACTCAAAACGTTTCGAGACGCAGACCCTTAAGATGGCAGACCCTATCGTGGGAGTCCTCGAAGAAAGAAAATTAAACTCGTCTGGTCTTTCTCGTCCCGTCGCACAAGTATATATTCATGAGAACCACAAACACATACACACACACATTCACACACACAGACCCCGTCCCTAGCAAACAACCACAAACATGCGCGCGCAACCACACACAGAGAGCCAGACAGTAGCTTTGTTCAGCAGTGTAAAACGGGCGAACGAATAAAATCCGGTAACTCCGCAGTAAATCCGGTAAATCCGCGTGTGCAGTAGCACGAACACGAAGCGGTGGCACATGACGTCTGGGACCGGGAAGAACACCAGACAGAGACAGACAGCCTCTGTCAGCTTCATACTTTAGCATTTCAAGAGAGCAACAACTATGAGCAGCTCTAAAATTTGTCTATAAAAAGATCAGCGAATACAGACGCGAATCGTGCTACTTGAAATACTTTCGATATACAACTCAAACGTAGGCAATCTGCAATATGAAACTTATATAACTTCAAAGTACATCACCTAATGCGCATCTACGCACGCTTACACCTATGGAAAGCGTCAACAAAAGTCTAAGCCTCGAGAAAAAGGAATCATATAGGGCCATACTCTTAAGGACCCACAAAAAAAAGGTAGTTTCAAACTTTAGCAGTGGAGCAATAACTTAAGGGAAGATCAAAAGGTCAAAGGAGAATAAGCTAAAAAAAAAAAAAAAAAAAAAAACAGAAATAGATCTACCATTCCAAACAAACAACCTAAAATCCTATGCCTGCCTAAGTAACCTGAACCGTGAGACACGGATGAACGCATGGGCAAAGCTTACTCTTGAAATTTATAGAGAAAGATACTAGTGCAGTCAAGTCGAGATCTAAGATTAGCCCATGTGAGAACAGGTGCAAAGAGTCACTCACTGCAATCTACCGACCGCAATATAGCAACATCTCTCTCCCGTGTGCAAAACGAGAGCTTTCGCACGGCCAGCATCGTAAATATTCGAAAACCTATCGCAAAATATTCGTGAATGCGTGAAAAGGCAACAATAAATTAGAATATACGGCGAAATTGCGTGAATTCTCAAGTCACGGCGCTGCAGCAAACTTCTTGAGTAAGCATACGATCATCACATACAAGGATACAAAACCATAATTATTCATGACTCTCTGCATAACCGCACACCAGGAACTGCTCAGATGTGGATATAATGCATGCGGATAATAAATACATATTCAGGAAGAATACATAGACGCCTTAATAAATATCTACATTCGTATAGTTGATATCGAGTTAATATAGTACGAAGATCAGCTTAGACAAAGAGCAGATGTTTAAAAAGAAAAATTGAAGGAAACAGGCAGGGCGTCGGAATTGCATATAGTTCAAAACAGTGACAAGCATACAGCGAGTTAGAAAGCCAGACGGACTAACGCGCATATAGGGTGACAAAGTGAAAAACAGTCTGAAAGCCACCCACGAAAAGACGAGCAAGTAACCTACCAAAACGAACAATATTTGATCTGTACGAAGTTCTCGTGTAATACAAATGCATGAGAAATAGCAAATTGTCCAAGCATTCGAAAATAAAGTCGAAGAGTACATCTACATGCGAAGGAAGTAGCCGCAAATATAAATGACTAATCAGAAGGAAAAAAAACGCCTTTTAATCGATCGAGCAAGACTCAAAAACAATAGGAAGCTCTACGAAAGAGTAAAAGCAAAAATGCGAGAACTACGTTTCCTGGATTGTGGGGGTGTTCTGGTTCTTCTCGGCTATTACTACTTCGTAGTTTGTGACAAACTCGAAACTGCCGTACCTCGACAAGCCGGATGTGGCAGAGCGCGTGGACTGCAAGCTAACCAGGCTATCGAGGCTGCGCGATCTCTCGCGAAGCACTTGCACGTCGGATGCAGTTGGGTCGACAAAAACGTACTTCCCATAGTCCATCGTCTCGTGATCGTCATCCTCTGCATCAGCGCACGGGCTAGACCGTCCAGGCGTCGCTCGCTCAACGGTGCCCACCGTCTTGGGCAAGTCCTCTTCGATTTCCTCGCCAATGTCCGCCAATACCTGTATGCCAAACTGGTCTTGCTCGTCGCTTTTAGGGAGCTTGAAGGAAACAGTAGGTACGACGGCAACGCTAGCGGGAGGCGGAGAGGGAGGCTGCCCCTCTGACGGGCTAACACCTCCCGACTGCTTTGAGGCGATATTGACAAGCGCTTTCGGACCGAGACTTGGCGAAGGGCTTTCACTGATGCTCGGCTCCGAATGAACATGCAGCGGTTGCGACAGCGTCTTCGTTTCAGTGGCAGCATTCGCAGCGGGCTGGCTAATCTATAAAAATTTCAAGGTTTGGAACAACAAACAACAAGGGAAAGGGAACAAAACTGTTCTCCAACGCAGATGATAGGCATCAAAGCTGATATGAACTGAACAACTGACAAATTCCAGTCCCTTCTCGCAGCTGAAATTTTTAGCAGTCTAATCCAGTTAAGTTGCTGATAGTAATGGAAAATAGATTTGAGAACGAAATATTTAATCAATCTAACAAGGCGATTTAATTTGGCGAATAATTAATCTTCTAGAAGTTCACCAGAATCAGCGACTGAACCTAACCATGTGCTTAGGCTAGAGACGGACGTAGCATAGTAGACAGACGAAACAAACACACGTAAGGCCCTCATACGGAAGGGAAAACCAAATGGTCAACGAACGATAGGGCTTTTTTTTTTCGTAACAGCAACGACAACTCTGGTCTTGCAAGTGCAAAAGAAAAAAAACTCTTAACTTCGGACACCACAACGACCGTGATGACACGAGCAAAGTGCGAGGACGAACATGAACCGAGTGCATCGAGTGCGCAGGACGATTCTTCAGAATCTCCTTCGTGCATGGCGACGTGGCAGAGTGCATACCTGTACAAATATTTCGGACTTGTGCCTTCTCTGAGGAGAGCGAACTGTTTCTTCGCGCTCGCTTTGATTAGAATCATCTTCTATTGTATAAACTATCTCATGCACTTCCGTAATTTCAATTACCTCAGTAGTTCCCACTAATGCATGGGCGGAGCTGGGCACCACAACATTAGCACTACCCTCCACAATACCCACATCAGACTTACGTTCACGGTCTATGGAAGCGGCTGCAAGCTTATCTGCTCTGGCTATAACGGGTTTTGGTACCTTTTGAGCTATCTCTGCTCCTAAGATCTCCGCAATCGATGCCCCTGAAGGCTTCTCATCATTCGAGCTCGAGGGCAAAACCTCGATAAGAGAAGGGACCTCCTTCCGAACCAACCCGGCATCAACAGCGACCTTGATCTCGACATTTTCCTTAGGCAAAGATGCTGGCGCTTCCTCCCGAGAGGACTGAAAGTCAGTACCTCTTTCCTCTCCCTCGCTGAAAGCCTTCTCCAATTCAAAAATCTTGGGATGCTCACCAGCAGCGGGCAACTCAGCAACCAGCTGCGCAAAGAGATCAATCTCGCATTCAACTACAGGCGCCTTCTCAACTGGAACAATCACCGATTCTTCTTCCGTGGTGTGACTCTTTAGCGTGACAGTCTCTTCGGTGTTGTCTTCTTCAATCAGAGGCTCGATAACATCCATGATCGACTTCGTCTCTGTCGCAACTCCATCGAGTTGTCGCAGCGCTCTCTTCAGCTGCCTCAAGTTGCGACGGAGCTTTCCCGGGGCCGCGTACTTGGACAGCAGACCCAGCTGCTCCCCTTCCACGATCTTTCCTTTTACGTGCTCTTTAATGTCTACATCGCTAGCCTCTTTAATACTAGACTGGACTTGCACACGCGTGGAATCAATGATTCTCAACAGATGCCTCCCTGTGGCACGAATCGCTTGCAAGTTGGCGCTCACGTCACAGATGTCAACTAAAGAAGGCAAAAGCGAACCTTTAACCAGGTAAACTGCAAAAGCGAGCAAATGATGCATTACCGATAAATAAATAAATAAATAAATAAATAAATAAATAAATAAATAAACAAATAAATAAATAAACAAATAAATAAACAAACAAATAAATTAATACTCAAATAAATAATATAAATACGCAACCAAACAAACAAATAAACAAATACATAAAAATTAAACAAATAAATAAACACAATCCGAGTGAAAAAAAACGGCTTCCGTCGAAAACAAGCAAACGAAAATCAGAAGCACCGGAAGGAAGTTGGTAACAGGCGCCCTCTCAGAATACCGCATATTATTAATCAGCCACAACTTGCTGCAGAAAAGCTAGGATAGCCCAACACAATCTTGCTTACTAACCAGGAAGCAATTGCAGGAAGGGAAATATTATTTGGCTACTAGCTTGACATTACTGCGAGCCTGTGTTTTCAAATAAGTCTCACGGGAGGTTTCGGCGATCCCAGCATAAAAGCTTACCTGCGGGCAAAGTCCTCCGCGGCCCCGGCCTCAACACTGGCTTCGTAATTTCATCGCCATCGTTCACTGATTCGTCCTTTTCAATAACAGGCGGCAGAGCGCCCTCGCTTTCCCTTTTCAGCATCTCGTTGTAATCGTCCCAGCACTTTTCAAAGTCGGGCTGAGACTTTTCAGGGTCTACAGAGTGCTCAAACTCGAGAACGGCAGATCGGAAGTCAAAGTTCTTTCTCACAAACGGCTCATACAATTCCGCGCTCCGCGCAAATATTTTGTCGGCTTCGGCGATGCCAATACTTTCAGGTTGGATGGGTTCTACCTCATGAATTTTGTGTATCTTTTTACTTTGCGACGCGGACGCCGTCGAGACAGTTCGCTGCTTATCATCCAAAGAGTCTACCTCGCTAGTATACCCTCCATCTTTGAGCTCCACAGAACCGCTCTCACGGACGATCTCAAGTTTCTCTTCCACGATGTCCGCCTAGACAAACGCAAGCGCATGCTCCACAGCTTGGGTGCACAATTGTGATTTTAAAGATGGCGACAAGTTATTTCAACGAGTCACACGAGAAGTACAGCCGCAAGAATTATGCGGACCAAGATAATCAGTCTCAGTAAAACAGCGTAAAAGAATGATCATCTTCATAGCCTCAATGTAGGAATCTGCTTGTAATTGTATGAAGGGACGGCGGGCATCTACTTTCAACCCTTACGTACACACTTGTTCATGATGACGACAAAATAAGGGAATACAACAAATGTTCACAACCAAGGTTAAGTATTAGAGAAATTCCAATATATGTAAGGAAGGGTAGGTAGATATGACTTTAAAGCTAAATTGCTTCTGATGGTGACCATGCAAGAAATAAGCAATTAGTTTTGGGTGATAACAACATGACCAAGTTTTTTGAGAGAGAAAAAAACAAAACAAATATTTGATTAATTTCATCAAACGATACATTAAGTCTATGCGTCTAACTTTGAAGGGAAATCGTACAAATATCTTTTAATGAGGGTTACACAGTAAGAAAGAAACGGCAAAAAAACAAAAAACAAAAAACAAGGACGATACCTTAGTCACGAGGAAATGCTAACAAACTATCTCTGGTCGGCTTTAGTGAACCTGCACACATTTTTTGCATGGATGATGTTTATGTTTAACTATCTAACATAAATGCTGATAGTGGCACCAAAGATTTCGAAATTCTGACTAAGCAAGGAAGGGCAGTTACGCCCAATCAATTACATTGCTAACAGCTATGAAACTACAGAACAACTAAACCGCACAAAAAAGTAAAGTATTTTACGCCAATCCTTTGCACTGCAAGGTTTTCAACAGAAAGATACCTAAGGTGCATTTTCGCTTCCGAACACTGTAACCCAAGAAATAAGTACAATGTCAGCCTTGAACTCTTCATAATAGTTAAATGCTTGGCAAAATAGTTAAGTATTGTTATCACAAGCCTACTACTGACTAGTCTTGCAGACTAAAAACATGTGGCTGGCCACTGTGGCTAGTTTCTCATCTATGGCACCCAACAGTATTAGATGCTGCGAAATGCTTTGTGGCAGGAGGCAGTTGCAGAACAACCAAAAACCACAACCTGCAGCTGTTCTAAAACAAGACAGCATTGCAAAATGCAGAAATCACTATCTTGAGAAATTTAAAACTCTTGTCAAAAACACCACAATATATGTACTACCTTAAAAATAACCCCAGTGCTCAAGTAGAGCTATGGCAAGCCTGCAACATCGAGCAAATTCAGAGAGGATATCCTTGCCAGCATATATATTTAAAATCTAAATTTGTAACTGCCTATCCACATCTTAGCAGAAAGAGGCAAAGATCCAACTTGATCTTCTAGCTTGCAAGTTTGTGTGAAAATGATAACATCCATGTACTTGCAGTCAATCACATTCATTCCATGATTAAGCCTAATTTGAAATGAGGTAGAAAATTCATTTAAAGCAAACCAAACAACATGCACCAAAAGGCACCATAAAATACTCACAGCTCCTACAGTAACTGGTCTCTCTATATTATTAGGCTCATTTTCCTCTTCTATTTCATCCAAGTTGTCATTAGACTTTCTTCCTTTCTTGTTCTTCTTTTGCTTTTTCTTTTCCACCTTAGGCTTCTGTACAGGTTTCTGATCGTCTGCATGCTCTTGCTGATCCTTGGCAGCCTATGCATGAGTTTGAAACATAGGAATTTGACTTCATGCTTTCACACTCTACATAATTCATATAAGGATCCTCTTAGACACAGCAAATTGTTGTTTGGTGCATTGTGATATCAGGCGATGATGTGCAAAAAATTGGACCCTGCAGAAAGCGTAGGTACAAACTGACAGAAGAAAAACTACATTGCGACCTATTATGACATGCACTGCTTGGACAGGTGGTAACATCGAAAGCTGCTGGATCATAAGATAGTTGAAAAAATCTGAAAGTGATCAACACAAAGAGATACATCAGACACAATTTGCATATAGTTATTTTTTTAACAAATATTGATAAGAAAATGAAGAAATGGATGCATTTTGAGAACCAGGAAAACCATACTCCATCTCATCAGACATACTAACATGGACATGGAATGGCTCAGTAGAGAAATTGATAGCAGGTTATAGGAACAACATATTACTTTCAGAAGAAAAAAAACTCTTTATACTTTCATGAACATGTTTCAACAAACCCTTGTCATTTTCAACTAAACAAAACAAACTTGGCAACAATACATATGCAAAACATACCCAAATACACCAATCGTTCATAGGTCAAGCAACTAAAATAACACATGATAAATGAAATGCAAGCACGGGAATAAACAATTTTAATATCATTATATTGTTCAAAAAGGTCCTAACTTTATCTGCCTATATCTGTATATCTTTCTTAGCTGGGTAAATATGCTTAAACTTACGGATTACATTTTTATCAGAAACTGAGTTCTAGCGGACGACCATAACCACTAAAAATCACCTCCTGCCTTAGAAAATCTGATCTCATTCCTTAATCATGTCCATGAACGAAACTCACAAGGTGTCCCCGTAGCCTTTGCATGGTTGCCTATAGTTCAAACTTCCAAATTTGGAAAAGCTTCTATAAAATTTAAATGTTCTTCCTCCTGGAATTCCTTGTACAGCTGCCATAAGTGTGACCTTACGCAACTATCCAAAGTGGAATTAAAAAAATTTTTACCAAGCTGATTATTCCAACCTACTAAGTCCAATACATGAGCATGAATTTTTGAGTTCCGTTATAGTGCTTAGTACCCATGCACAGCATAATCACGAATGTACACACACACACACACATGCAGACATTAAAGAAGCCAAGTAATTGATCATTATCTGCGTTTCGAATCATAGAATAGTCGCCAATAGATCGGCATCCTCTCGCAAAAGGTCAACAACTAATTTTAACAATTTAGCATTTTATTGAGGTAACTTTTGATTTGGTGGTTATTTGCTTTCTTAAGATGTATCCTTGTATATTGACGCAAGATATTTTTGTTTGCTTTTGTTGGATTGCCAGTCTAGACCATGTCTTTTCCACCTGACTATGCTCCTCTTTTCTTACATTTTTTAAAAACTATCGTTGTTAGCATGGTACCATAGCAATTCGATTGATTGTCTGGCAATGTTAGTTACTTGTAAAATTATTTATTTCTTCAGCTTGCATTGCATTTGTTGTGTAAGTGTTTTTATAAGCGTTAAAGCCATGAACAATTGACGAGTTCACACATATTTCATGTAAAACATCCTTGACGTTTGCTTGGTTAACTTGAAAATGAAAAGGGTTTATCAAAACATGTCCAGGTTTTTTTCTTCTGAAAGCAAGTACCAATGTGGAGCTACTTTGATCTTTCAGAAACAGATATAGAGATAGATCCACAGAACAAGAAAAAGAAAGAGTAAGCCAATCAAATGGTTACAGAATAATGGAATGAAAAATTTTGATGCATTAACGTTTGCAACTTACAAAATACAATTGTTGAGATGGAACAAAACACCAAATGCAGCTGCAGCTGCTGATGATACTACTCCTGATGCTGCTTCTGCTGCTGGTGCTGCTGCTGCTGCTGATGGTGGTGGCGGTGATGATGATGATGATGATGATGATGATGATGATGATGATGATGATGATGATGATGATGATGATGATGATG
>QQSS02049658.1:0-18246 GCA_003687565.2 Craspedacusta sowerbii
CGTATGAAGTTATTTAAGAATGACAAAACAGCGAGTTGAATCAAGTCCCGAAATTCGAATCTTTCTACAAGCATTGTGTGCACGACAAGTATCAGTGGCCAAGACAAGTACTAGCTGTACGTATGAAGTTATTCAAGAATGACAAAACAGCGAGTTGAATCAAGTCCCGAAATTCGAATCTTTCTACAAGCATTGTGTGCACGACAAGTATCAGTGGCCAAGACAAGTACTAGCTGTACGTATGAAGTTATTCAAGAATGACAAAACAGCGAGTTGAATCAAGTCCCGAAATTTGAAGAACTGAAGACGAATTTCTGTCGCGTGCTTTGGTCCATGACAAATCAGTCACGTTTAAAATGTTTAATTTGAACTGCGTAACGATTGAACTAGCTACAAGTTATGGTGGTCATTTGTGCAACTTAGGAGTCGAAACCGGAATCAGAGAAGAACAGAAAGCCGTATGGAGATGTGGACCATTCTTATAAGATTAATCAGGACATAGGCCGTTCACTGAGAATTTCGATTGAGTTATAAGGGTGCTAAACGCATCGTTGTAAATAGATGGTTGATATATAGATTTTGATGCAAAACAATCTGCCGGGGTTACTCAACAACAAAAGCTAATACCTAAATGTCACCGCTAGTGCCTTCTCACGCTCAAGCATGATTACTTAGAATCTGCATCTATGCAGGCCTTGGTATGATGACGATGGACATTCATCTTAATCTATATGAACTTTCGTACCAAAGCTGGTCTGGAGCATATTACCTCACAGCAGGCTATGTTGGAGGTAATAGTTTGGAGTTGGATTGAAATCCTTCACAATTCAAATTCCACGGCTCTGAGCAAGTTCTAATGCTACCATAGAAATCGCGGATTTTCAAAACCTTATTCAAATTTTACACATGTGTTCCTCCGATTGGAATTACATCGCTCTATGTATAAATGGTACTAGACTGTGGGCTAAAATAAACTGGCGCAAGCCTAATAAAACTCTCATTCGTAGCGTACACGTTAATGGCAGTACATTTTATAGATCTTTACTGAAGAATGGTTGCAGTATACAGGAATTTTGATGGTAAGAAATTGCACTGAATTATAAAGCCCACTTGCTTTGCCATGTGAGCAAATACTCCCTATTATACGCAAAATTACGCACTCCACCCCTTTCCCCAACCTGTCCGGGGTACTCAATGATTTAAAGAAGTATCCATCTCTTCGATATCTTGGAAAGAAATGATGGTCGATAAACCACGGATGATGCTTGATATCGTTTTAGAAACTCGCTTAAGAGACCAAACCTTGCTTAAATTTGTAAACAAAACAGAGCGAGAGAGAGGGGAAGAGAGAGGGATATATATATATACATATATATATATATATATATATATATATATATATATATATATATATATATAGAGAGAGAGAGAGAGAGAGAGAGAGAGAGAGAGAGAGGGAGAGAGAGGGAGCGAGACTAGAGAGACAAAGAGAGAGAGAGCCTGACTCAAAACTTGTACAAACTGATAGCAGGCATGGTGATCTTAATCATCAGAAAGAGCATGAAGGAACATTTTCAAAGTCATCTGCTACAGCATCAGAAATGTTCGAAAAAAACTTGAACGTCATTAAAACAAATTTTAGGAACGCCAAAGCAAAACTATATCTGCACCACCTGAAGTTGTGGATGAAAACGAACCTTTTGCTAAAGAGCCGATGCACTTAACATCAGTAGCATCGTCAGGTCTTATAATAAACAGATCGACACCTCCCCACTTGGTCAAAGATTCTGCACGTTTAGCAACTTATATCAGCGCACATTTTTACTCTCAACGAATAAAGTTGAAAAGGTCAGCAAAACCCTATAAGCACAGGCAAAGTATGCGGCACTTTTAGTGTTTCTTCTAACGACCATTTCCATTTTTCTAACATCCTACTTTTGCTACTATCTCCTGATATTAAAGAATGATTTACCCATTGCATTTTCTCCGGATCCCGAACAACGCCACGTAATAGCGATGTGCAAGTCTGGTTCAAATGAACTTCTTCTCTAACAAGAACGAAGTCATTTAGAAGGGCATGTATAACCGGTTTTACCAGTTCGTGGAAAGGTATACCATTGTGCTCTCTCTGCAGAAGAGCATTCCGCTTTACAGGCATAATAAAGCACTTGGGGTTGCCTCAGAGATTTCTAATAGGATGGAAATTTCTTGGGAGGACTATTAATTGGCCTTCAGAAAACGTTTGATATCATGCTTCAAGCTGAGCTTTGGATACAAACTATGCACGTGTAGGAAATGCTTTTATTGTTTCACATCACATAGATCGGGCAGGAAAAATATCGTAAAAAATAGTTATTACATAACTCTCATGGCGCTACATAGGGATTTATTTTAGTTCGATTGCTGTTATATTTTGCATGTCAATGACTCTCACTCGTGTCTACCATCCACCGAAACTTACTAATTGACGATGTCACCATACTTGTCTGTGTCCGCATTGGGAAGAAACTTAAGGCTATGGGCTTGCTACTTAACTCTATTCGAGATTGGCTAGCGGCTCCAGACTCACCCTGAATGCGAAGGGAACATATAGAAACGGTTTTATCAAACTCAAAAGTCATGCATGGCTTGCTTCACAATTAAAATCCATTTACAGAAAGTCTACCCTCCCAGCGGAGTCAGTACTTTGGTACAAGGCCTGATCCGCACCCTGAATTGAAGCCCCATATAACCGTACTTGGAAAAAAATTCCGAATTGCTGTAGGAGTGATATTAAAAATTTGTCACTATGTGGATCCAAAAACAGTAAGGAGTAAGTTCATCAGCCTTTTTCTTCTTATTTCTCCTGCAACTGCATTGTTATGTGGCACGGGTAACAAAATGGTTCATGATAAAATAAACCACCGTCTCAGATGCGCAAATAATCACTGTTTATCAATGAATGATCACTATTTTTATATTTAAAGAGTCATTTTTACCGTGATTTTAAAAAATTAAGAGCTTATTAAAATTGTGAACGTTATCAAGCTGAAGAAGTTTGACATTCATTCACGACTAAGTAGTAATAAATCACATTTATCCTTTTCAACTCTTTTACTTATCAAGAATCATCAAACGTGCAACACTGAAGGCGAACATCTAGGTAATAATCTTAAGGTTTAAAGTGAACGATCTGGCAGTACTTGCATGAGTCATGAGGGTACCCGATACAGAACCAGCTAACAATTGCAGGGGTTTACGTAAACACTCCCAGTTGCAAGTCACAAATTAAATAGAGGCATTACTACACGCTGCCCATGACTAGCAGAGATCCCCTTTACTGACACATTCTTTAAAATCCTTCTTTCCCTCGCGTTTTCCATCTTCTTGGCTCTCGTTTTTACCTTGTTTCGGCTTGCTTCTGCTTTTTGAACATTGTCAAAGGTCGCTTACATTTGTGAAGTCTTGTTTTAATACAGTTTAAATACTTCAAGCGTTTCGTCTATCTCTTGAACAACAGGGGATTTGATTCGTACAAAATGAGATCCAACACAAAGTTTGCAATCCCTACGTAATTAGCTCTAGATATTTTGATTTTTCCCTAGACATGCTATATATTGACAAACAAAAACTTCGTTAGCCCTGATGCGACTCATGACTTACACGGCTTACCTTCGCACGGCGTACCTTTGAAAAAACGATCTTTAGTCTCAAATTTTCTGGCGTGGGTTTTCTAAATGATCGAGGAAATATAATGAATTTCCATGTCAAAGACGAAACTTTGCAGTAAACAGGGCAATTCTTCGTCGACACTCTGAGCCACTAATGATAATTTCCATCCCGAGTGATTTGAAATTAATGATACCTGTGGTTCGAGTGCGACCTGCCTTGGTCACCTATGAACCATAGAGCTTGCGGAAGTCCGGGTGTGAAATCGAAGAATGCATGTTCTGGGAACTTGACAGGCAGGACAATTCAGACTATTTAGTTTCACGATATCAAACTTTGACTGGTGAGACTGTTCATACCTATGGGAATGCCTCATTTCCCTCCTTCTTCTTGGTTTCGTATTATAATATGCCTAATCACTCTTGTCTAGCCAGCTTGCATATGTATGGACCATTAGGCATTGATGCTAAGTCTTCAGCGATCTTAATAAAATCTGGAACCACCTTAAAAACTGCTAAGCATAAGTGCATGCATTGATTTGTGCTTTTTAAAAGTCGTGTTTCTGTTTAACTTTGGGACATTTGCTGGTTCCTTTTGAAGTCAATCAATGTCCTTATATTATTTGTATGTTGTGAATTAGGTGTGTTGCGTTAGTTTTGTAATGTACTTTAAAAGAGGACCACTTTTGAGGTTACGATCCACATCTAGTGTGCGGTTCCTTTGACTGAGCCCCAAATCTTAGCAGAATTTATTTTATTTGAACCATCACCCAGACTTGTATACTTTCTACTTCTCTTTGGCTTCTTGGCTTTTAATTTAAATACGTTTAGTTTTAACTTGTCTGCAAAAATTCTGTCAGATTTTAGCTGTTAAAAAGCTGTTGGTTGTAGTTGCCGTTCAAGCGTCTTTGATAATCCTATATTGAGAATGACTGGCTTTTTGGTGTGTGAGCTCATTAAAAACTTAGCTTTCCTCTTCCATAACATTAAAAACTCAAATAGTATTTGTACCTTCAAGCTTGTGAATGTCCTTGTTAAGCTAACATGGACAGTACATATGTTAACTCCAGACATCTGAAAACTCGGATCGATGAACATTTGGGAAAAGATAAGTCCTCGCATATTTACAAACACTTGCAAGCGCGTGATGATTGTAAGCGCCAGTGTTCTGATCTTTGTTTTTCTGTTTAGATGAAGCCCCTACGGATTTTCAGCGGAAACTGAAAGATGCCATGTTTATTCAATGGCTAAAACCTAACCTTAACGCCTAACTTAACCATCTAGCTCATACTCTTTCTATTATGTGGACTATGTATATACAGACTATATTATTAGAAGTGTAGGTCCACTATTTCAGGCATTTTTTAAGGAATTGTAATTGTGTTGATAATCAACTTAAAGGTTTGGGATAAAGGCTTTTTGTGAATTGATAAGTACTGAGTTCCAGTGCGCAGCAAAACCTTGGCTGGATCTGGCATCTACCCTGTGCTAATTGGTAGGATTATGGTTTCGTGGAGCTGTTGTTGTGCATTATGCATTTGTACTGCTACCCTTATTGAGCATGCATAAAGCACATTGAAATATACAATTTACATGTGGGGTTCATATCATTGACAAGCAATTTTTCTCCTGTTCAAGGCACCAGTTCCCATTCCCATTTAGCATCTGCCCTTAAATGATTTAATAGGATTGTAGTTTTGTTGGGCTGAGCTTGTGCATGATGACTTTGGATGACTAGCCTTATTGACCATCCAAAAAGCATTTTGAGATATTCGCTAAAATTTTCAGCCATAAAAAAAATCATAAGCAAAAAAAAAAAAAAAGGTTGATAATAGAATTCAGATTTCAAGTTGGTAAAGGTTGACCAAAGATTGTTGGAAACATAGATTTACGTAGTTTTAGGATTGCGTAATTGGAGTTGCGAGTTAAGAATTACGTAGTTGGAGCTGTAATGATCATGATGTCAAAGGCATTTAACTGCATACCACATGATCTTTTAATAGCAAAACGTGGGGCGTACAGACTAAACTTCGACGCACTGGCTTACATCTACTCTTACTTGAAGGGACGAGAACAAGTGGTTTGCATGGATGGCAAATACAGTGCATAACAACATATTTTGTCGGGAGTACCTCAAGGCTCCATCTTAGGCCCTTTATTTTATTAGCATATTCATAAATGCCCTCGCATTATTTATTGAAAGAGCCAACATATACAATTTTGCAGACGACAATACGCTATCACCACAAGCATGTAACATTGACAATCTGAAAAAATCTTAGAGGATGAGTCCAACATCGCCATGGACTGGTTAATCTCAAATGGCATGATGGCCAACCCTGAAAAATTCAAGGCGATCTTTGTGACCAAAAATAAAACTGACACCTCTAGAAATAAGCTGCGCATCAAAGGCATCAAAATAATGAGTGAAAACTGGGTGACGCTCCTTGGGGTAACAAGAGACAGCAAATTGAATTTTGACCAGCACATAAGCAAAATCTGCAAGGCTGCTGCAGCTCAACTGAACGCTCTAATCAGATTAAAATCAAGCCTTCCACTTGTTGCCAGAAAGGGACTAATCAAGAGCTACATCTATTCAAACTTTAACTACTGCCCCTTAGTGTGGCACTTTTCCTCAGCAGTGTCCTTATCCAAAATTGAAAAACTGCAAGAACAAGCCTAAAATTTTGCTTCGTATACAACAATTACGCAGCCAAATACGATCACCTACTTGCAATCTCCATAAATGTACAATGGAAGTTCGACGGCTATGCACCTTATGCTTAGAAGTCTTTAAAGCGATCAACAATATGAGCCCAGTGTACATGAAAGAAATTTTCTTAATGCAAAAAAACAGGCATTCACCCAGATATCCCCTAAATCTTGCCGTGCCTAGACCAAACCAAGTTACTTTTGGTTCACGAAGTATCAGTGATCTAGCCCCAAGAGTTTGGAACACACTTCCAGAGCATATTAAGTCAAGTGCGAATGAAAGTCTTTTCAAGTTAAATATAAAAATTGGGATGGCTCCAAATGTGTTTGTAACGTATGTGAGCAAAAGTTTTGATATTTGAAGACTTATTGAATAGTACTGAGTGATTTTAGTCACTTTAGTAGGGCTTATCTTCTACATTTTTGGCTATTACAAACTCAGATATTGAACGCTTTTTCTTATCTATTTTTTCTCGGTTTAGTTAGCTCTTGTATGTATGAGCTAGATTATGTTTTTCATTTTGATAGGTTAATTTTTTTCATTACCGAGCATAGATAAATGTGAAAGAAAGATTGTTGTGAACATCTTTATTAGATCTGCTAATGATTTTGTTTGACATGGGTACTGACCTTCATAGCGACGTTTTAAGTATTGTATTCATGACAGTTAGTGCTTGGTTGAGGGTGTCACAAATTCAGTTTGGTTTCATAGCATTCACTATGCTAGTTAATTATTCATTTAAGCCATTGATACACTGAGGTGGTATTATGGAGCTGAAAAAGGTCTCTAATAATTGCATAAAGCCACAGAAGTCATCTTAGTAGACTCTCCCACCTAGCGTTTCCGACCTTGCAGTAGTAGTGTTGAGCTCCCTTTTAATCTGTGCTTTCCCGCCTTTATTAAGCATGCAGAAACGCTGGTCTGAATTTGGCACAGGTCCTTTTTAAAGACCAAGTGTAAGCTTGTCTTAATTACTTAAAAATGAAGCAAAATGCTCATTTCACCTGCCTCATGCTAAAATCCAAGTTTAATTGTAACAAAGCTTTTCATCAACATTTTAAAGGGTGTGTGGTGATATTGCAATGAATGTTTCTTTTATCCAGATGTCTAGTGTTCAGTAATGTTTTCTTTTGTTGTGATTTTTTGTTAATGAGTGGGACTTAGTTTACTAAAACGACATTTGCAGCTTTAGTTCATATTGTAAATCATGCCTTTGTTAATGTTAGTCTTTCTAAGTATGTTTGCTTTGCCTCTTATAATTGAAGATGTCTAATGTAATAATTGTGTTTTTTGTCAAATTTTGTATTACACTCCATAGAGCTGGCATCTGGGTATTTAGAGCATCAGGAAGGTATTTACTGTTGGCGAATTCTCATTATGCATGTCGTTGATGGAGCATTTTCCCTCTTTATAATGCTCACGTTACCAAAATCATCGTGGTTTTCATGTAAGATGTTTTAGATCATTTCACGAATGCTGTCATCACCATGCTGTTTCAACCAATCAACTGCAGCTCCTTTGGCGTGATGGAGGGGTTCAAGCCATGTCTAATTGTGTCAGCTGATATTCGTCGATGATGTTTGTCATGGTCTACGGCTGTCCACACTGACACAGGTCGAATTGTGGTATGAAACTAAACTATTTAGCCTGGCTCGGTGGTGCCTCCGCCTGTCCGTTAAAGAGTGACCAGGGTTGTCGTAGAAGGTCGAACCCGGATCGGATAGCGATGGATCTTAAGGACTGACCAAAGTGGTGTTTCAAAGCTTTTGCTTTTCTTGTGATAGGCCGATGAAACAAGACCTGGTTGGATGTTAGTGTAGTAGTAAAGGTCTTCGTCTCGAAACTTTTTGAGTTTCGAGAAGTTTCGAGACGAGAGGGAGGTCTGTTTCGAAACAAGCGACAATTTACAAACGAGAAGAACATCGATCTCGATTCAAACGAGACGAACATCGATCTCGATTCAAACGAGACGAAATTTCAAACGATAATGAGTTTCGAGACGCAGCCCCTTATGCCGTATGCTCGACATTGGTTGTCCCTGTGTCTAAAAATATATGAGCATTCTTGTAGGTTATTCTGTAATCCCTTTTGTTTAGTTAGTACAGATCATAAGATCACTTCTTTGAGCTTGGCAGTCTGACAGATAATTGTTGGTCGTTCTGTGATTGCAAGCAGGTAGTACGTCGCGCTCAAGCTAGCAGGCGTGCTTATGTCTGCAGCTATTTATTATTTCCTGATTGAAAAGTCAAATTGACATTTTCTACCGTAGGCCTTGTTGAGATGCACGGCAAAGCGTATTGGCATAAATTTTTTATTAACTTTCCCTCCAACATCTAGACTATAATATGCTAGTTTTTAACCATCTAAATTCTACTTATAGGTTCTAATAAATTCCTGTTATATGCAAGCCTTGATTCTGAGGGCTAAACAAGTATTAGTTTCTAATGATTTTGCAATGACCGGACAGCCTTATCAAGCATCTAAAACTAGGGAGTGTTGTATGCTAAGCTCCAAGCTTAACAGCTTTTAAACGTAATGTGGGAATTTTGCAGTGCCTTTAATACTTGTTATTGCCATGAATATTTAATCATGCCGTGTTTGCAAAAGCTTTTAGCAATGGTTCTAGGCGCGGGATTGCTGGCAGGTTGAGCTTCCTGTGTTTGAAGATTGCAGCTTTTGCTAGGAATTCAGCGCTGCGAGATGCTGGCATCAGATGATGATGAGACTGTGGTGGGAAAGGAGGAGGGAGACTTAAGTCATTTAGTCATTGATCAAGTCCACTTTGTTTTGCTATGCATGAAAGTGATCCGTCACGAAAGAATGCTGGGCTTGTGTCTACAGAATTTTTGGACTTGTATGACTGTGTACATATGCTTAAAACAAACTGATTTGGCTCTGGTATAAAGTCATTTTAGATTTATCGTGGTTATAGTCATCAAGGGCCCGTCACCTGGTTTGCTTAATTTAGTCTCAAATCGTTGGTGCGAACATCCCAGGCCAATAAGTCTTTTGTTAGTGTGAATTTAGTCTCAAATCGTTGGTTCGAACATCCCAGGCCAATAAGTCTTTTGTTAGTGTGAATTTAGTCTCAAATCGTTGGTTCGAACATCGCAGGCCAATAAGTCTTTTGTTATGTAGTCGGACGAATCTCATGTCTTGATTGTAGTACCTGATGACATGAATGGTGCTCACCCAATCAGTTTGTTAGCTGCCACTCGTTTTAACTCGCTCCTGTACCTGTACTTGGAAGTCGCTTGGTTTTCGTGTGAATATAGACAAGTGTGTACGCGATTTTTGACTGTAACCTACCAATTTTTTTTTTTTTTTTTTTTGTAGAATTATAAGTTTTTAAAGTATTTAATTGTTGTCGTGTTTCTGCGATGCTTGGACGAACTTTTTTTCTGCTCGCTTTTCTGAATTTTCGAAGTTTTTCTTTGTCTGCGTGTGGCGCCCTGTCCCAGTCTTATAGATTCTTTTATGATGTATGCTAGACCGCCACAGTCTTTGTCACTCGGCTGTCGTCAGTGACAGCTCGATCCTGGAACCAACTACAAGACATCATCACTGCGATGTCGTTTGGCTCGCTTATCCCACACCCGATGGTATCATATGAGAAAGAACGTCGCCTTAGCGTTTGTCTGTGCCTATGTGGTGACGTCTTTGAATGAGGGATAGCTCAAGTCTCATTCATGATGGCAGCCATAAACTCCCATCATGCTTTGCCCAATGCTGCGACATTAGCTACGGGTCCAGCGCCGAGCAAGTTTCCATCAAACGAGGTAAGGATGCGGCTACTGTATTGCTTGTCATGTTGCCACCACAGTAGATTGTTAATCATGAAGGCATAAGCGATCGAACGCTGACTTCCAATGTGTTGCTGCTATCCAACCAGCGCGCATGCGCTCTGCCTTTCTACGGCATGTCGTGGCGACGTGGAGAGGGAATAGTGTCCTGTGGATCAGCGGTGGCGTCGAGTTAGCGCTATGATTGTAATACTTAAAACTTATGTAAGACTTAATCGAATCAAATTACGGCACTTACCCTACCTGTGTGATCCAAGCGCAATACAATGCGTTCTAAGCGCCTTGTTGCGGTCCTTGTGCGTATACCCCCGTGCCCTTGGCAGTTTCAAACTCTCCTTCCATTTTTTTGGCTGACGTCTATGTGACGGGAATGAGCGACGAGGTGAACCGAGCAAGTCGGCAGACCTCCGAGCTGTGCCTCCAACACAGTGCTGAGTCAGCTCCTCGAGATGGCGCGCCCAAGAAGGACGACATTGAAGTTTTAATTATTTATTATTATTTTTTTTATTAACTCTTATTGCGAGGGCAGTTGCTGTTATCACGATTTCATACCCAGAGGCTGACATTGGATTTCATACTCAGAGGCTGACATTGGATTTCGTACCCAGAGGCGACATTGGATTTCGTACCCAGAGGACGACATTAAATTTTTAAGTTTTTCTTTATTGAGTCTGAATTCGCGAGTGCAGTTGCTGTTATCACGATTTCCTACCCAGAGGCTCGAGCGGTGTCGTAGCTCGAATCGTATTCGTGGGGATGGTCGTCGTTCCGGTACATCCCAAGTTTAGTTCACCACTCTGTGCCGCCGGTATGCCGAAAGAGACCAGCTTGTTTTGCTGATGTTCTAACCGCAGCGTTTCAAGCGTTTTGCTGACAAGCGGCTTGGTTACGTTATTTTTTAAAGAGAGATAGTGTACAGATGGTCGCATCACCCACTCCCTTGGGGGCTATTCACCGTTTTGGCCGGCAGAACAATAACACGGCGCTTGGAAAAGTCCCGGACTACGATCCGGGCAACGGCCGAGCGACCGGGCCACATAAACACGCGCATCAACCGATGTTTATCCAGCAGATGATTTCTTTTGGTCGGGATTTTGAAATATTTCTTCACTGATAGCCTGCATGAGCAAGGCATGCGACCATGTCTTTCTGGGATTTGCTTTCGCTCAATTCAGCACGTTCCCCTCCCCCCTCAACGCGCCCCTGGCCAATAACGTACATCCGCGATGTCTGGAGACGTAAGATCGTTGTGTTGTGGTTGATGAAAAGATGGCGGAAGGAAAGCGAGTGAGTGGGGACGGGTTGTTGTGGTAGACAGAGACATGGAGGAAGGAAAGTGAGTAATGAGGGACGAAATGCTTGAAAGCGAGCATGTGCGTACATGAAGCATCCACACGAGATGTTAGCTTATCCATGACGGTGTTTCGCGACGTCAAGCCGGTGTGTTAATGATGAGATGTATGAGAGATGTGGTGTGCAGTGTTTGCATGACTGTACATTTAGGATGGCTGCCGTGTGACAACGGTATTGTCGAAGTGATGATAAAAAAAAAACACTCAGTTTTTGTGTATCATTTCAGCGTATCCTCTTGGGCGTGGTCTTGGCCATCTCTGGAAATCTGCTTATTAGCGTGGCGATGAACGTTCAAGTAAGTTGTTTTCGTTAAGTTAATATTTGATACCTTTACAATGAGGTTTGATTGTGCTTTGGCGAGATCGCCGTGTCATTGACAGCTGGATGGCAAGCAGGCAGTTAGGTGCGTATGCAGGTGCGCTGGCCGCATACCAGGTAGGAAGATAGATTTGGGTACAGGCGCAGTCATGCTTGAAGGTCCTCCTTTGTTTGCGGTCCCATGTTCCGTCGGAAGGGGTATTTTCAAGAAGTTCTGTTGAAAGGGATATGTAGAAAGACGTTTCGTTTGGAAGGGATACGTAGAACGAAGTTCTGTTGAAAGAAGTTCTGTTGAAAGAAGTTCTGTTGAAAGAAGTTCTGTTGAAAGAGGTATGTAGAAACAAGTTTCTGTTGGAAGGGGTATATCGAAAGAAGTTCTGTTGGAAGGGTTACATGGAAAGCATTTCTGTCGGAAGGGGTAGGTAGAAAGAAGTACTTTTTTGAAGGGGTACGTAGAGAAAAGTTCTATTTGAAAGGGTACGTAGAAAGAAGATTTTTTAAAGGGTAGGTAGGAAGAAGTTCTTTTTGAAAGCGTACATAGAAAGAAATTCTTTTGGAAATCGTACATAGAAAGAGGTTCTTTGGGAAGGGGTATGTAGAAGCAACTTTCTGTTGGAAGGGGTATATAGAAAGAAGTTCTTTTTGAAAGAGTGCATAGAAAGAAGTTCTTTTTGAAGGGGTACGTAGAAAGAAGTACGTTGGGAAAGGGTATGCAGAAACAAGTTTCTGTTGGAAAGGGTATATAGAAAGAAGTTCTTTTTGATTGGGTACGTAGATAGAAGTTCTGTCGGATGGCTTAGGTAGAAAGAAGTTTCATGTGTCAGCCGTTCAACTTCAAGCGGCTTTGTACGGTCTGGTCAGCCATCTTTCACAAAGTCAAAATGTTGACCGCAACTGTTCCTTCCTCTTCCTTGTAGAAATACTCTCACATGCAGCTGGAGAAAAGTGGTGGCAAGTACATTAAAAGCAAAGTTTGGTGGTACGTTCTTAATTACTTCTATCCCTGGCATTCCTTAAGTCTAGTTTGTTTGCTTCTGGCATAGCAACGTACTGGCTTCATGGGTGACCGTGACAAAGAATTTACATGCCTTTACCTTATCAATTGGCTTTCTTTTTTTTCCATGCGCTAGACGGACCAATTCATAACCTATTGCCGATAGGAGAAGAATAAGTTCCTCAAATTTCCTCATAGTAGACTGACGGACAGGACATTAAGCTTCTATGCAGGAGAACTGACTGATGTCGTCTGTGCAAACAAAGACCAAATCTGAATGCACTCTCAGCGTCGAACGTTTTGCGCTCAAGCTGCGTAGGCCGTCTGGCTTTGGATGCTTTCCATTAGGTTAGCGCCTTCTGATTTAGGAGTGGCTTGATCCTGATGGTTGCTGGTGAAGTGGGGAACTTCTCAGCGTATGGTTTCGCACCTGCCTCCCTCGTTGCACCTCTGGGGACGACCACCGTCATCGGTGAGTTGTTGTTTACAAGTTTTCAATGTCGCTGGGTGACTAGGGTTGCCAGTCATCTTTATCTCGGCAACGAATCGATGGTTTGTTAGTGACGCAATAGATCCCTGTGGCTTTGTTTTGCCTGAGACCTCCCCAGTTTTTATTCCATTTGTTATATTAAGTGTTTATTTTTATTTGTCATAGGGCATGTTTATTTTCATTTGTCATATTGCGTATTTATTTTGATTTGTCATATTACGTGTTTATTTTCATTGGTCGTATTACATGTTTATTTCATTTGTCATATTACGTGTTAATTTTCATTGGTCGTATTACGTGTTTATTTTCATTTGTCATATTGCATGTTTATTTTGATTTTTCATATTACGCGTTTATTTTTCTTTGCCGTATTACATGTTTATTTCATTTGTCATATTAGGTGTTAATTTTCGTTCGTCGTATTACGTGTTTATTTTCATTTGTCATATGGCATGTTTATTTTGATTTGTCATATTACGCGTTTATTTTTCGTTGCCGTATTACATGTTTATTTCATTTGTCATGTTGCATGTTTATTTTGATTTGTCATATTAAGCGTTTATTTTTCTTTGCCGTATTACATGTTTATTTCATTTGTCATATATTGTGTTTGTTTTCATTTGTCATATTAAATTACGTCTTTATATTCATTAGTCTTATTTCGTGTTTATTCTCATTTTTCAGATGTATTCATTTTAATTTGTCATATTGCATATTTGTTTTCATTTGCCGTAATGCATGTTTATTTTCATTTGTCATATTACGTGTTTATTTTTCTTTGTCTATTACATGTTTATTTTCATTTGTCAAGTTTTATGGCTTTTTATTTATGCTGTATGTTTCTACCAGTCAATAGTTTTCGCATGTTTTGCTCTAGTTCAGGTTTTGTATTTATGTTCTTGTCTATGCTTCTATACTTTATGCTTCGTGATTATGTTACGTGTTTTATATGCTATTTTTTAATTCTGTTTATGTTTTATTTTATATTCAATGTTTAATTCCTATATTGCTTCTTCTAAGTTTGTTCTGTACCTTTTACTTGCATAATTTATATTCTGTTTTATTTTCTATATATTTATAAGGTTTTATTCATATTTATGTTTGAAATTTATCTTCCCGTATTTCATGTTTAAATTTCTATGCTACGCTATATACTTAATTCTATACTGGATGTTCTATATTTCAAAGTCTATGTTTTTTGTTCAATGCTTCCTTTCTATGTTCTCTTCTATATATTTAGTTCGATTTTGGGCTTATGTATTTGTATTCGCTGTTTTGTTAATTTTAGATCATGTATTCTCTTTGCTTGATGCAAAGATGGAAATATTCTAACATGGCATGGCCAGCCTTACCATCTGGCTGGCTTCCATTTTTGCAATGATGCATCCATGACCGTGCTAAGTAAATAATAATAAGCAAACCATAATCAGTAATAAGCAATAATATAACAATATAATCAATAAGCAAATAATAATCAGCGAATCATAATAAGCACATAACAATAAGTAAATAATTCTGAGCGAATAATAATAAGCAGATAATATTAAGCAGATAGTAATTAGCAAATAATGAATAAATAATGATAAGCAAATGAGAATAAGCAAATAATTATACGAAAATAATAATAAGCAAATAATAATAAGAAAATTAAGTATTAAGCCTGTAATAATAAGCAAATAATTATAAACAAGTAGTATTAAGCGGGTAAAGGCCGTTCTCCACTCCTTCGTTCGATACGTGTACCGGGCCAAAAGTCACGGTTCGCGCGCAATAATTATAATCGCGCGCCAAAAAATTCAAATTTCAAGATGGCAGCGTTCAGCGTCGCACGTTAATTTTACTGCTGGTTAGACGAAAGTTGCATTCGAAAAGAAATCGACAGAGAAGATTTTGGGTTAGAAAAATATTTCAGAATCGTCGGGAAAAAGGCGAGTTAAACAATTTAGTGCGAGAGATGCGATTGTTTGAGCACGAGTAATTTTTCAAGTGCTTCCGCGTGAGTCCTTCGACCTATGAGCGGTTGTTGAGCTATGTTGCTCCGTAACTAATAAAATCATCGCTCAGAAGGGACGCAATCTGTCCTAGTGAACGCTTGGTCGTTACCTTGCGGGGTTCTAGGCATATTCACATTAGCACTACATTCCGTATTAGCCCGACCACAATTGGGAGAATAATTTCAGAAACATGTAAGGCGATTTGGACAGTGATAATTACAGGAAAATTTCTGGATCCACCTCACTGCAGAGAAGATTGGATAAAGATTGCAATTGCTTTTGAACTTCAGTTGAACTTTCCTCACTGCATTGGAGCCTTAGATAGCAAACGCGTTGTGATGCAAGCCCCAGCCCACTCAGACTCCTTCTATTTTAATTATTAACAAAATCACTCTAAGTTTACATTGGTTGAGATTGGCAACACTGGAAGAGTTACTGATGGTGGGGTTTACTCAAACAGCACCATTTCAGAAGTGTTGGATAAAAACTTGCTTGGCATTCCACAACCAGAGGCTACGCCAGGAACAAGGCTTATGTTACCGTATGTGATGGTGGCAGATGCTGCATTCAAGCTAAGAACAAACCTGATGAAGCCTTACCCTGCAGAAACAATGGAGGTTAAAGATAGAGTCTACAACAATCGTTTATGCGGGCCAAGAAGAATTATTGAGACCACACAAATACAGCTGCAAGGTTTAGAAGTCTTCAGCGTCCTATCTTAGCGAAGGTAGCGACTGTTGTTGACATTACTAAGGCAGTGGTTGCACTACGCAACTTCCTGATGAAGACCAAGTGTCCACATCTTTCGTACGACCCAATCAACTTGGTTGATCATGAGGTTGGAAACAATATTGTTAATGGGCATTGGAAAAGTGAAGTAAAGACTGATAATGGGTTGGCTTCAGAGCCTCAATTTGGCTCTAAAAACTTTACTGAAGATGCACGTGAGACGAGAAACGGTGTCAGGGACTACTTTTGCTCAAAAGAAGGAAAATTGCAATGGCAGTGGGAATCGGTCCACTGCGTTACTAATATGTTTGATAAAAATTTCTAGCTTTTAAAATCCTGTTCCCTTTCACAAACAAAGGTTTTATATTTTTAAAAAATGCCTAATGAGGAGAAATCTTTTTATCTTGTAAGATACTGTACCATTCTCAAAATTGCTTACAATATTGTAGCGTAGCATTAATGTCTTTCATCTCGCAAAGTGCAGTTTACTTACTGTCCTCTATTTCGCAAAAAGAAACTGACAAATCTTCAGCTTTACAAGACTCTTTTTTTTTTCTTACGGAAGGCTCGCAGTTGGTCAGCAAAACTTTTTAAAAATAGCAAGTCACAATCTTTTTCAGTTTTCATATCCTTAGACAGGGCCTGCGCGAGCAATTCGTCAACTTCATCTCAGCTTCTCGCACGCTTTTCTGAAGACGAAGAACACGATGATGATGCTGTTGCAGGATTGATAGGCACTGTCCCTCCGTGTTGTGATAACAACTCTCCTGATCCCTTTGAGGTCAAACCTTCTTGCGTATCTGTAGTCAATACCAATTCGCTCGTATTAGACTCAGTTTCATAAAGGAAAGCTATGCCATGTGAGGCTTTACTCGTCGACGAAGAGGCACTTTGCCGAAACCTTCTTTCCGAACCCTGACTCAGTTGCCTTTTCACGCTTTTCTAAACAACGCCTATAGTTGCCCCTCAAACGCTCCCATTGTTTTTCCAAGTAGGATCCTAATTGCAAGCGAAAGAGAACTAACCATTTAGCATCTCTCAAACAAAAGAGCTTTCCCATCCACTATACAACCAAACTATATACCTTTAGCAAGATCCAGGACGTTTGCTTCACGGTATCAATCATGAAATTTTCTCGGGAAAAACAAAACGGCTGTATTAGCCTTCTTAGTCCTGTAGAAAATTCACCTCATTTCTGTAACTAACAAGAAGCAAATTCGGCGACTGACAAGCAAAATTCAAGTTTACCTTCTCTGAATTTGAAGGTTGTGCGAGACCAATCCCCATGCCAGGTCCTTTATTCTTTTCTTTATATGACCTAGACGTTATGTCCCATATACCCTTACCTTATCGATCAATGATGATAGCGCTTCCAAAGAGAAAGACAGCTCACTGCCAGTTTCAGGTATATTCAATTCTTTAACAGCACAGCCGTCCATCACAGCTTCCATCAAAAAATCGAGCTGACGGAACTGCTGGCGCATCAGATTTTACCAAGTTTTGATCGATTGATGGGCAGCGCTTCGCTGTGCGGAGCCAGAAAAGTTCAACGAGGCAAACTTTTTAAAAAGTACGCGAAGTGAACTGACCTCGGCCAAAAGGGCACCAGCGCGCATGCGTTACGGCGATACGGATCGCTTCGCGTACCGAAGCGAGCAAGTGGAGAACGGCTTTAATGCGCCTTGAAAACTTGCTGTGCATTTGTTGTTTAACTTTAGCTTGTTTAGGTGCATAATTGCTGTGTTCTAATTTTCCCTCTTTTCTAGCCAATGCTGTCATTGCGGTGATGTTCCTCAAAGAAGTATTGCGATATCGTGATGTTCTAGGTTAGCTTACTGCTTGTTGGCATCAACTTCGGTATTCGTGTACGCTAGCATACTCGCGTGTGTCCATGAACATGCTACTCGAACTTCTGGTGCCATGTTGTACTTACGAGCAGAGTGACAGGTGTTTCTTTTCACTGTGACGTTTCTATTCTGTAGGAATCACATTAGCGATTGTTGGTGCGTTTCTGCTAATCAACTTCTCTACAAAGGTTTGAACGACATTTTCTTGTGACGTGTCGATTTATTGTGTAAGTTTGTGTATATGTATGTATGTATATAATTGCATGTATGTATGTATTTATCTATGTATGTATGTACGTATGTATGTATGTATGTATGTATGTATGTATGTATGTATGTATGTATGTATGTATGTATG